>JAHWFP010022841.1:0-24025 GCA_023313725.1 Lithobius niger
AAAAGTTGATTGTTGAACGGTAAAATGAAACGCTCGTTAAACCCTTTAAAACCCTTTGAAAGAATTTGCCTTGTTGGTTTTGAGATGGTGGTTAAGTTAGTTTTAAGTTCTGTTTGTACATAGGAGCGTACGGTTCGGGACCATGGCTTCTGAAAATAAATGAATGAAAGAATTTGCAGAGCGTACGGCTGCGGGCCTAGGCTCTTATTAAATGATGATGAAAGAATCACGTGTTTCAGCTAAACGCATATATTTTTAAACCAAACTAAGCTGCATTGTTAATTTCGAGGCCTTCGGCAGCTAAAAACGATAGAATTGCGTATTTATTTCGCAGATGCAGGCTTTCAGAGCTGACTTGAATTGTTTCAAAGTGACCAGCAACAGTCGACTGCATGCATAAACCTTTGTAGCGCGACGCCATAGTCGTAAAAAAGGTACACGGATTACAAACAAAAACGTGAAGTGTGCCGTAAAAAAAGGGGTTATATGATTGAATTTTCACTTGTTAAAATGAACACGGATAAAAAATTTATTATCTTCAATTGAAATAATCAAATGTACAATTGAGAAAATTGCATCTGTTTTAGTGCTGTTGTGCTTTACGAATCATATATTTAAAACATAAAGCACAACAGAACTTAAAGAGATGCAATTTTCTCAATTGTACATTTCATTATTTCAATTAAAAATCATCAATTTTTATCCGTGTACATTTTAACCCATAACCGCCTGAAAGAACCTTCAGACTCTTTTTTTTTTAGAGTCCATACGGTACTTGGGTCGGTTCTCGGATTCGAACCGGCATTCTCTTGGTTTGGAGCCGACGACGCTGACCATTGGGCTGTGACTGCCCGCTTTGCTCGGGGTCCCCGGGGACCCCTCACAAAGCTCGCGCTGGGGCTTAACTCACAAAGCTCGCGCTGGGGCTTAAGTTTTTCGCTGTTATACGTTGAAGGTGTACGTTCGTATCTAGGCGGTTATGGGTTAACAAGTGAAAATTCAATCATGTAACCCCTTTTTTACGGCACATTTGACGTTTTTGTTTGTAATTATAACATAAACTAGAATTTCCAGGCGAGTATGCTTGCTTGTTTCAAATTGTACATCAGAATTTGAAGGCTAGCTACGCTGGCTGTTTCATAAAACAACCCCCCCTCCCCATCCCCATGTTGCAAACGGTGCATCAAACACCACCCGTGCACTTAATTATTTTTGGCTGGCTAATAAACGCTGATTTTGTAAGCGAACCCATCTTTGTATTTTTGCACGTTTCTAGTTGCCTTGAAAATATCCATTACCTTTTTTAGTTGCATTCTCCTTCTCAATGCTGTTCAATATAGAGAATTTAAAATTGAGGCTGCCCGTCCGAGTCGCTACTCACTATGGTATATAAACTCGAGCGGAGCCGAGGCGGCCACCTTTTCTTCTCTACACGTCGCGCTGTTCACATCGCTCCTCGACTTCTTCATCCGCGGACGGGGAATGGTTCCGTCCTCCCTGATCCTCGTTCCGCTTTGCTCAGCTTCAGCGAGCCCGTTCCCTGCGGGCGTGGTTGCAGTTTCAAGTTTTTTTGTGGATCGTGAATCATCCGATCCCACTCTTCTTCTCGGCTGGTCCGCTGCTTCTCGCTGCCGTCCCTCGATGCCGCCGTTCCGCTTGGCCTCTGCCTGGGGCGGCTCATGTCATCGTTGCGTTCTGGCAGTACGCGGACCGATTCGGATGGACGACGTTCCTCATCCGCGGCTCCCCACTGCGCATTGCTTCTGCGCAGCCCTCCTTTGGTTGAGCCTTCTCACCGCTTGCTGTCGGATTGTGCCTTCCTTCCCTCCAGCATTGGATGCTGTTGTTTACTTAATGGGGTATGGTATCCCTCCGCACCTTCTCCACCTGCGCATCCTACTGCGCAGCCCTCTTTTTGATATATATTCTGACGATGCAGTCCGCTCATCTTTCCTCGACTTTCATCCTATGTAGCTGTGGTATACGCTGCTGTTCAACTGATCCAATCCTTGTGTCCTTCCTCTACAATTACATCCATTCCGGCCTCCCGTTCCCCGTTCCCACCAGCACGACTAACATTACGTCGTCCTTCGTTCCCCTCCTAGACCTCAGTCTGGTAAAGGGAGAAGGAAGGGGGGAGACGCTGGCACATCAGCTCTCTGAGACACGCCTGCACGAATCAGTCTACAGTTCCTCAAGCCCTACTTTTGGGCTCTTGGATGCGTTCCTCACAAGACAGCTTTCACATTCCTTTCGTTACCCCTACGGGGATGGGGGGGGGGGGCACTTGCTCCCATTTAGAACAACAACATCACGATCCTCACCACCATTCCTTCCCCTTACTAGATCTTTGTCTGTAAGGCAGAGACAGGAAAGGACGCTTCTCACCATGTCAGGTAATGTATTTTCTTCCTCCCTCTGAGCCAAGCTGTTCGCCTTGTTCCCAGCTTCACGCCATGCGTTGCGTCCGACCCCATACTCGGTAACGCCGTCCTTACGCCTCATGCTAAAAGAACGCCAGGGGATGGCTCCTCAACCCACTCCTCGTTCTACATCTTCTCCAGTACCACCAATCACAGATAATGTTGAAGCCACGTCCGCCGCACGGTTCCCTTGCCCTGGCCGTCCGGCCATCCGCGGCGTTCCTGCATTCCTCCCAAAGGAACGTGGTTGCCTGCCACGGTTCCTTCTCGGTTCCCAATCAGCAGTGTAGTCACTGCTCCTTCCTCTTTATGGTATGTGAAGGCATATGATATTCCTCCACCCCGCCACCATCTGCGCATCCCTTTTTTCAGGTATACATTGCGTCGATACATCTCGCTCATCCTCCTTCTACCTTCGACCTACGCAGCGGTGCTATCCGCTGCTCGTCGACAGGTCCGCTCCTCGTGTCCGCCTGCTTCTCAACCTCATCCTCAACCTGCATTCCTTTGGGACGATCCCCTGCGGTCTGTCATGGCCTGGGTTGGTTTTTTTGTGCTCTTCACATAATCGTCCCGGCCTCCACGTTCCTCGATACCGCTAGCCACGTCCCAGTCTACGTGGCCCGATCTACCGTTCCTCCCCTTGATATAGGACTCAGCCCTGTTCATAGAAATCTGGCTACGTTCCTACGGAACGCTTTCCCACTCCTCATGTTGCCCTTCGATCCCCTTCTCGACAGCCGGGGGGGGGGGGGGGCTTGCTTCCACTAGGAACAGCAGCACTGTGTTCATCACCACTCTTCCTTCCCCTTACCGAACGTATGTGAAGAGGAGACAGGGCAGTACACTCCCCACCACATTAGGTAATGTGTTTTCTTCTTCCTTCAGAAACGCCAGCATTTACTAATGCTCTCCTGACACGACGAACGCTCCGTTCCGCTGTGTTTCTCGATTCACGTTCTGCATCCTACAATACCATCAGACTGATGCCACAAGCTACGGGAACTCTTGGGATGGTTCCGTATCCCGCATTCCTTTCAGAGGTTCCACCAGTTACGGACAACATGGAAATCTTCACCCTCACATCAAAACAAGACTCTGGACTAAATCGAATCCCCTTCTTTCCGGACCATCATCCCCGTGCCTTGCGATACTGCAGCCACGTTCCCGATTCCTTATAGCCAGCCGCCTCTGGTACTATACCTGTGTTCACTCTCTGAAGAACTCTCGTGCAGTAAGGAACGCTACGCCTGCCTCAAAACTCCAACTCAAGGCCCGGAAAGTTGCTACTAAGTTGACCTACTCCGCTAGTCCGCAACTTGCTTCTATTGGTCTGACTCCGCATTCCTCCCAGCCTTTGGTAGCTGAACGTTCCGCTACCCAAGGGACCGACGAACCACTCACCTCATCTCAGGTACATTCTTCTTGCCATTACCAGCGAGGCGTCCGCTTTAACGGTCCTCTCTACATCAGAGGACGGCGGAAATTTACTCCTTGCTCTACTTCTTTCGTTCCTCATCTGCAAATGCTGGCCATTCTGCCCTCCATAACAACAAAAAAAAAAAAAAGAAGACATAACACAGAAGCAACAAGACTTCCACGAAGGCCCCGGCCTTCTCCTACGTTCCGTCCCTTTAGGGTCACGAGACCTGTGTTCCCTTCGTTACCCTCCTTAAAAACCACAACATCCGTCTTCACGTGGAACTTCTTCCCCTCCACATTCCCGGTTCCCGGAACGTGGTTGCCGATTCACTATCTCGGCAGATTCCTCCGGCCAGCGAATGGTCCCTGAACCGCAACATTTGCTCAGCCCTATTCACACTATGGGGAAGCCCTATAATCGACCTATTTGCTACTCGGTTCTATGCCAGACTTCCCCTGTTTGTCAGTCCCTTTCCCGATCCGCGGGCATGGTCAGTGGATGCCGTAACACTGAGCTGGAACCGGCTCTATGCTTACGTCTTCCCCCCACCTCGCCCTGCTTCACATAGTTCTACACAAGATTGCGTCATGCCAGGGACGGTTCCTCTTCGTGGCTCCAACTTGGCCAGCGGCGGCGTGGTTCCCGGCGGTACTGAGTTTCCTCATCGACGACCCCCGAACGCTACCGTTCATCCCAAACCTACCCAAGCCAACGGCACGATCCACCACCTGGACGTCAAGGCATTACACCTTCGCGGGTGGCTACTATCATCCGGTTACTCCGAACAACTGGCATGTTTGAAGACGGAGCCATCCGCATCGCCTCTCGATCCGTCCGCTCCTCCACAAACAAACTTTACGACAATCATTGGAAAAGATGGTTTTGTTGGTGTCTTACACAACAAATCTACCCGATCCGTCCCCCTATAGAGGACCTACTCCGTTTTCTCGCGTCTCTGTTTCGAAGTGGCTTACGAGGCTCCACTATCCTTCTATACCGTTCCGCCCTAAATGCGGTGTTCCGAGCCGCGGATCAGGGGAATTTGCTTGATAATTATCGCATCTCTTCCTTCATCCACTCTTTCTGTCTTCACAGACCACGGATCAAGCGACAGTTCCCGGACTGGGATCTGTCTATTGTGCTTAAAGCCCTTCTGTCAGCTCCTTCTGAATCTCTCGGTTCCGCCCGCCTCAGTCATCTTACAAGAAAAAATGTGTTCTTCGTAGCTCTTGCTGCCTGTCTGCAATGTAGTGAATTACAAGCTCTCTATGCAAAGGAATCGGACTGCTTCTTCCTCCCGGATTACGAGGGTGTAACCCTAACTCCACAAGCATCGTTTCGGGCCAAAACGCAGAAAACGGAGGAACGCACTCATCCTTTTGTCATCCCTTCTTTATCAAAGATTTTAGGGGATGCTGATGAACGTTCCTTATGCCCCGTACGGGCGCTCCGATTTTATCTCGAAGCATCACGGCCCATCTGCAGGGGACGATCACAGCTATTCCTTCCTTTCAATCTGAAGACTGGCGTTACTTCTGCCAGAATGATTGCCGCCTGGCTAAAAACGGTAATCACCCAGGCCTATGAAGCACTTGATATCACCTGTGCGGACGAAGGCATCCGCTTTACGGCTCACGAGCTCCGTGCTATTTCTGCATCCTGGGCTTTTCACAGTAATATACCGATTTCTAACATTATGGAAGCCGCCGCTTGGCGACACGCATCTGTATTCATGTCTCACTATCTTCATGATATGCCTCACCAAGCCGAGGGACTTTCTCGCATCGGCCCATTTGTAGCGGCACGACGCATCTTGTAACCCCCGTTACACTCTTTGTTTTTTCAGTGTGCGGAACCGATCGCTACTCAAGGGGGCTTGTGTCAATGGCACCCTCCGCCTTGACGAAGTCAGTGGAATGCAACTAAAAAAGGTAATGGATATTTCAAGGCAACTAGAAACTCCAAAATACCAGCAAAACCTGGTTGATTTTGGTTTTTATTGCCGTTTGAAAATATACATTACCTTTTTGGGGTCCCACCCTCCTCCCCTCTTGTCGCCATTGAGGACACTACAGAGGATCGAAAAGGTGGCCGCCTCGGCTCCTTTCGAGTTTATATACGATATGAGGCTGCGCAGTAGAGCTGCGCAGTGAGTAGCGACTCGGACGGGCAGCCTCAATTTTAAATTCTCTATATTGAACGGCATTGAGAAGGAGAATACAACTAAAATAGGTAATGTATATATCAAACGGTGATAGAAACCAAAATCGCCCAGGCTTTGCTGGTATTTTGGAGTTTTTGAATATTTAACCAAGTTTCACTAATCCTTTAATTTTAACCTTCCAGCGCTTTATGCCAGTGGTTTATGCATCGTTTAAACAATTGTTTTTTTGCTGGCTAAAAAACGCTGATTGAGTGATCGAACCCCAGTAGCGTAGTGATCTCGGTGTGTGCCCCTCTACGAACGTTGAAAGTGCGCCCCCCAATAAAGAAAGTTTAAAATAAAATTGTACACCAAACTAATACAACACAGCACACGTTGCCCAATTCTGAAACTAATGTAAAAAAAAAAAAAAAAAAAATCCAGGGCCGGCCCAATGCCAACGAATATTGTGTGTGTGTGTGTGTGGGGGGGGGGATTGTGTAGGTTGTGCCCCCCTTCCCCCTCAAGAAATAAACATTGGGCCGTTTTTTTTATTTAGGTGTTTACACCTAATTCTGTAGTTTACAGCCTTTATTCGTTGTAGATGCAATTTTTTCGTTTTATGAAGAGAATTTTGTGCCCCTGCTAGTACCTACGCTACGCCACTGTCGAACCCAAAGATGGAACGTGTAGACGTACCATTTATCATTCTCCTTTGGTCGAACCCGTCTGTGTATTTTTGCGCGTTTTGAATATTTATTCAGTTTATGCAATTATTTTTAGTTGGCTAATAAACGCTGATTCAGTGAGCAAACCTACCTGTGTATTTTACTCTTTAAAAAAAATAATCCAATTTTACACTATGCCTTTAATTTTAATCGTCCAGCATCGTTTAAACAATTCTTGTCGCTAGCTAATAATATTATGGTGTGGTCAATTAAGTTTCATTGTTTACAGAAGTGTTATTGTTGCCCCACTTAGCAACGATTAGCCTCGTGCATCACTGGCTTAAAGTTATGATTTAAAGTGATGGTTACTTATTGTATTGCCTGGAGTTTTGTCTTGTCAAGGTTGTTTTCCGGTTTTCGGTAGGTGTGGCCTAAGGGCAAAAAAAATGCATTGGTTAACGGGAGCGCGCTTGTCGTTAAAACCCTAGCGTGTGACGCCTTTTTATTAGTTCATCCGTTTACAAAATTTGCGCATTGTGTGATGATGATGATGTCGTCGTCCAGACGACGAATGGTAGATATCAGTGAATATCTTTTTCATCGTGCGATTTAGCGAAGAAGTTCTATGATATAAAGTCAATTTCAATAGCACAGCAGCAATCGCATTTTAAGGTTGCACAGTTTGACGTTTTTTGCACACCATACTCTTTGGTTCGCTACCGACAGACGGCGCGAAACAAAATAAAGAATAAAAACAAAACCGCACACCAACATGGTCAATTTGGTTTTAAACCTCCCTTAAACAAGGCATATTTTTTCCCCTAAATGTTGAATGTGACAGGGAATTTTGCTTTTTTATTGCCACTAGGAAAACATTAAGAGCCTGTTAATTTTTGCATTCGTTCCTCGCAATGCTTCGTTCCCTTGGAGGTTTTCTTAGTTCCTTGTAGCCGCCAGCTCTGTAACCCGTCTGCGCCTGTGCGGTGCAGCCCTCCTCTATAAAAGTGCTTTTGCACGACCCGAAGGTCATCATTTTTCCTCCAGCGTATCTCCACGCCACTTCGTTTCTCGTCTTTCACCTTTCGTGAAGATCTTCGGGTCTAGTCTGGCCCTTTCGTTAACCTAGGACCTGCGACGACGATCGCACCACCTTCATGCCCCAAGTCACGAAAGCCCAGAAGGAGGCACCTGATGGGACAACCTCTTCACTACCCTTAAACGTGGCTGCTGCTCTCTCTGATGCTGTCATCAATCTCGACTCTACACCACTTCCGGATCTGCCTCTGCTTTCGTCCGAAGTCCCTGCAGTCACCGATGACACCGCCAACACGGCCGCTACCTTGCCGATCCATGCCGGACAATCGACTTCTCATCTGCCTGATTTAGCTGCGCTTGAAGAGGAGTTACGTTCTGTGAAAGACACTTACACCCAACTCAAGCGGAAGTTCAAACGTGCGACGGCTCTCGGTGCCGACCACGAAAACCGCTCACCTCGTTCACCCTTGGATTTATCATCCTTTTCGTCCCGTTCCAACCAACCTGTTTCCCCGCAAGGAAATTAATCGACTCATCGGCCGTGCGCTACACAACTTTGGCCATCGCATAGTTACTGATCCTCCTTTGTCGGCCACTCTATCTGTCAAAGCACATTACACAAATTATACAATACACAATACAATACACATCAACGTCAAGCGAAAACAGCAACAAACGTTCATTAACCTGCCCTCACCATAAAATGAAAAGGCATCGCTCTGCTCCTGCACCATTGGACAACATTTTTTGTTGCCCTGAGATCCCGGCAAATCACGGTCCAGCCGTTCTCCCTCCGGGCCAAGGTATTGAAAGCGTCATGGACTCTACATCGAAACTCCATCGACAAATGAACTCGCCGCCGCTAGTCGCTCCTCCAAACAAAAAGCCTTCCGATCATTACATTCATATCCCCGACGATGCCAACACCGCCAACCCTTCTCTCCCCTTGCCGGAACGCCTCAAAATGGTAGAGGAAACGGTCCACGATGGATTCCTCTACAAGCCACCACAAACACCGGAGGCTTTAACAGTCAACCGTGGATTAGCCACTGGTTTCGGGTTACGCCTACCGGCTACGCGACCGTAACACGAAAACTGACTCTCTTCTCTGACAATCAAGAACGCTACTCACTTGTTTGCTATGCAATGGTGACGCCATCCTGGGGAAAGGAGAACCACTACAATTAGACAAAGAGCCCTCACCGCCTAGACCGGGCAGAGAGTAGTCGTTCTTCAGGCCTTTCGGCGATGGCGCAACTAACACAAGAAACTTTGATACCTACACCCAATCTGAATTTCTCACTTCCGAGGTGAAAATGGATTTCAGCACGGCCCTTTCGTTACCAAGAAAAGCTGACGTCCCTACCCACGCCTTACACGATAATGACAAATGCCTTCGGCAAGGTCTCCACGCCCCTTCCCAGGCCGATGTCGTCAAGAAAACCCCAGCCGAGCAAGCCGCATTATCAACAGAAGCCTTACAATAACCCGAACAATTCTTTTCGCATCAAAGCGACCCAAAATCACCCCAACACTCACGACAACCACTGTCACAAAAGCAATCAACCTTTTCACCCAAGCCAGCCTTTTTGTTCCAACCAGTCCTTTCGTTCAACGCAATCAAACAACATGAAAGAACAAAACAACTGAAGCAACACGCCCAACTGGAGAAGCCTGTACTCCTCTCCTCAGGGGTAAAGCCAATCACGAAAGGATCAATGACGCCACGTGGCTACACAGCCTGCCTGTGGGTGCACAGCTACAGTTCTTTCTTCCTGCATGGAAAAAGATAACGACAAATCAAGAAATTCTCTCAATAATCCAACACGGGTTTCTTCCAACCTTCACATCCAAACCCCCTCTGGCTCAGTCCCCTCCCTGGCAATTCGCTCCATACCCCAATTCGAAATTATCACAGGAAATTCAAGAACTCATGTACAAATATGTCATAAAGGAATGTCACCATCCAGGTCCGGGCTTTTACAGCTCCATCTTTCTACAATTGAAGAAATCCGGAGGAGACAGACTGATTTTCAATCTTAAGTCAATTCATGGAAAACAGTAATTTCAAGGAAGGACTGGACGATCTCCATCGATCTAGAGGATGCGTACCTTCATGTACCACTTCATGCGTCAGTTCACGACCGCTTTTGTTTCATGTTCAACTACAAAGTTTACTAATTCCAATGTCTACATTTCGGGCTGAATGCAGCACCCAGAAATTTCACCCTTCTCCTAAAGCCAATCCTTGCAAGACTTGCACCAGAAGCAAATGCCTATCTGGCAACTGGTTATTGAACAACCAAGATCCAACGAAGTTGATCTCCAATCGGGACGAAACAATCTGCCTTCCCCGTCAACTCGGATTCGGAGTAAACACACAAAAATCAAAACTCACCCAAGCCGCAACGGTTCATAAGAGGTATGACGTAATTGCGGCTTGCTTGCGTTAATAAAAAACACAGAGCAGCACTACCGGCGGGAGCTAGATGGTACTAGGTTAATTGAAAATAATTAAATTATTTTATTTTGAGCAATGAATAGCATAAAATAAGTGACTGTAGCTATTATTACTGTAAGGTAAGTATTGAGGGTAGTAAAAACTAATTTTAAACAGTGTTAAAATTATGGTTCTATTTATAGTATTCGTGTCTAGTAATGTTTCAGCAATCTTACAGTTTAGGCCTAATAACATTTTCTTTTACAATTAATTTATGTGTGTTTGGATAAGTGGGAAAGAATTTGTTTGTTTACCAATATGTGTATTTGTTTATTCTAAATTACTGTATTATGATTAGTATCTAGTAAGGCTGAACCGAAATGATCAGGCTGAAACCATGTTAACTAATTTTGTGCTAATTGGTTTAGAGTGGAGAGTGGAGAGCGGTTAATTTTCTTTAAAAAAATTAATCGATCCGTGTAGTGACTTACCATTAATAGATTTTAACATTTCATTGTAAAAGTTTTTTGTCAGGTTTCCAGTGGTTTAACCCCAAAATGGATAACTCTTTTCCTTCAGAAGCCATAACACAAAATGTGGATGGAAAGCAATATAGATTCCATACTTTGAAACTACATCCTTGATAAATGAAGTAGAAATGGTCTATGAACTTGTGATTTAACAAAAACATAGAACACTATGTTGTGGATATTATTGCTTCGTTGTGTGTTAAATCGTTTCCTTATTAGCCGATTTAACGTTTAATAGGTTTGGGCTTTGCAGAAAATTAGAAAATCGGTACAGCCTTAGTTTCTAGATCACATTGTATTTGTCTCACATGTTCTCAAATGAATTAAAACCTTGCTTTCATGTTTCATGCTACTTTCATTGGAATAGTAATGTCACGTAAGTCCTTTGAATCTTTCCACATTTGTAGTTAGTTATTGTATGCATGCTTAAATAGACTTACTGTTATTTGATTATAAATAATTTTTTTGTTTTGTTTGAATTTCAGCTAGAAGCATATCTGACGACTTTTCTAGTACAGACCTCAAAAGCAGAGGGGATGTTGACGAATATCCTCAAATGCAAGGAACTAAAGAACGTGATAAAGACGAAGGTATGTTGATCACGTAAAGTTAATGTGTTAAAAAAATACCAAAAAAAAAAACGGGTTAAACCTTAAATTCATCGAGTCTGTTTTTGAAACAGTCTACGGAGTCTGCATCGGCAACGTTTTAATATATAAATTGTATTAAATTTAAATATAAATTGTACAAAGAGCCCACCGCTCCAAGGGTAAAGAAGTGCTTTACATGTTGATGCTGGCTTGTGATCTACAAGATCTTGTAGCTGTGTCCACGAGTGTTCACGTTCAGGGAGAAATTCCAGAAGTCACTCCTGTCAGCATCGTAGTATCCCTTCATAATTTTAAAGCATTCAATAAGGTCCCCACGTTTCCTTCTTTTCTCAAGTGTGGTAAACTTCAGCAAGTCGAGTCGTTGTGATACTGACAAGATTAATAACTGTTTATTTATAACCCCAGCCAAAATTCCCAAATATGCTGCTACATCACACAAAACTTTTTTTTCCCAACCAAATGCTTTCATTATGTTTTATCCACCCAAAACCAAAACTGGTAGGAAAACCCACCAAGTTTCCAAAAACGATCGGCCTTTGAAGGTAGTGATATCATTCAACCAAGGAAAGGCCGCCAAGGTCAATCTTATTAGCCAAGTTAATCGCGCCAACTAATAGTTCGAAAATTATGAAAACTTGAAGATTGCTACTCGCTGTAGCAATCTTCAAGTTTTCATTTAACGTCCAACGTATTATTGGGTGCGATTAACTTGGCTATATAAGATTGGCCTTGGCAGCCTTTCCTTGGTTGAATGATATCACTACCTTCAAAGGCCGATCGTTTTTGGAAACTAGGCGAGTTTTTCTACCAGTTTTGGTTTTGGGTGGGTATCACAACTTTCATATGACTGTGAACGTACACAAGGGTACACCGTGTTATCTTCACCTGTAGCTTTTCTCTAGAGGAATTTTATTTCTATAAATTTTCACATTTTTAATTTTCAAATTTACCATTGCCAATTAGCCGTTAGATTAGCAAAATTGCCACGGCTTAATTTATTGTATGACCACTCTTCACTTGCTTAAGTTGCTTTAATCCCATTTTGGGACACACTGGCTAACAATCGCTGATTTTGTTCGCTTCGCTCACTCAGTCAGTGCATCCCTGCACCTTCCCCTAACTTTTCAAGATTTCATTGACATTTAGTCATACAGAAACCCCGAAGGTCGCTGTTACTAAAATAGCAGAACGCGAAGCATTTTATTTTGGGGTTATTAACAAAAACCCCGTTAGCTCGTGGATGCTCGTATTGTTGCATAACCATCATCTAACGTGCATCCTTTTATTCTTAGGCAATCCACGGCAACGTTAATGTTTCCTTATTTTGTCCTTCCTTACAGTTCAGTTTTTAGTTCGTGCAGGCTTTTACAATAAATCTAAAGACCAGTGTCGATTGTTCAAGACATTGTTGCTTGAAATCGTTGGTTGCAACTTGGAAAAGAAACGAAATTTAAATTCGCTGGTGGCGAATTTCAAAACCCTCCCATGCATTTGTCCTGACCCCTACAACCCCCAAACCAACAACAGGACCATGCTCAGATCACCATGCATCCGTGTGCCAAAATTCAGCTACGTAGGCCTTCTCAATTTTGCGCTAGCCGTGAGCAAAAAGTCTATGGGATTTAACATGGGAAAAATCTTATTAGCTAGCTAGCTAGACAGTAACATAAAAACAACGTTATTGACGCATCTTTTTCTCTATGATTGGGGACTCATCCTTTAAATTTTAGTTTTTCCTAATCTCTGACCCTTTCCCTTAACATTTTCCACAATTTGAAACATTTCTGTCGCGTTGGGATTTATCCTCAATATGCCAAAATATGCTTTCAGTTGCTTACAGTTAACAGACACATGTCTGCTAGTGAGCCGCCTTTTTATCATTAACAATCAATTTTTTAATAATCGGATGTCTACAATGGGATGATCTACTGTTACTTGGCGGCAACACACTAGTGTGTGTCTAGATATTCAGTATTAACAATGGAGAGTATTATTTATAAGGTGTCATTTGGGGTATAGCATTTTTTTTAACACGTATATGTAGATTTTTGTAGGAAACATATTTTTATCCTGTGGAAATATAAATCTCTCTGTAGGAAATATACATTTCTGGTACTTCAGGAATTTATGTTCCTGACAGGACTTACAAACGCCACAACAGCATGATAATCCTCCTTTTCGGCTGTGGCACAATTTAAAAACACAAAAAGTCAACACTCAGAAGGCGTGTTGTGTATTGAGTGTTGATATCCCCGTTTTTAAATTGTGACCAAGGTGAAAAGAAGGTTTAGATTAGGCCAAACATTAAATGCGAGTTGAATTTTCACGCTGTTGTTGGGTTTTTAAGTCCTGTTAGGGGATGTTTATACTTGAAGCACCTCCACCTTGTCCACAAAATAATATTTCGGGTGTTATGAATATCTGTGTTGATTTGAAACACTGGCAAGTGCATTTTTACTTTGGAATCAATAAGACAACGAAGTTTCCTACCTCTTCTCTACGAAGTGGAAGTCACTCCTACCTAGTGATAAGAGTGACAGAGAATTGACAGCTCCATCACAATACCCCCTGTGATGCATTGCACGTATTTCAAAAGTGTACATTTACCATTGCCCGTTTTCTTGTTGTTCTTGTTATACCACGTGTCATACTGCCTGATGAAGGCATGGTAGGTTTTTGTTGTTGTCGTTGTAGTTGTAGATTACATTGCAAAATTGCACTAAGACATAAATCACAAAAAATGTGTAGCAAATGAATTTGTTTGCTCCTTCATTTGGCTAAATCGAAAAACAGTTTGTTGATTTCTGTGTTGGAAATATAATTCTCTCTGTAGGAAAAATTATTTTCCCCGTAGAGAGTATAATAATTGTCATTGCTGGAAATCAGATTTTCTTTGTAAAATATATTTTTTTTGGTAGGACAGTCCTGCAGCAAAATAATATATTTTACTAAGAAAATACTCAATGTTATGGCAGTGCTTAACTTTGCCTGAAATACAATTTAGCATTAAGCTAATGTTTGTTTGAGCCACGTTCTAAAATTATGTCAGTGCACAGAGTTCGAGTCAGGGTCGTCCCAGGTAAACCAAATGAAGATAAGTTGGTACATCATACGAAGTGTTCAATGCTTATTTCACTAGCAGCAACTTCAGTAATATTTGCACTGACTGTAGGTTTGCGTACACGTGCCAAGGTGAATTGTTTCAAAGTTGGTGGAAGCAATCACGGTTATTAACTTACAGGTGCTTGCTTGCTTAATGAATATTTTCCTCTGTGACAGGGTTTTGTATCGTTACGTCAGACACAGGTCTGTAACGTTTTTGGGGATGCACCAAAAACTTCGTGAAAATCTTGCTAACATTGTCCCGTTGACCATACATGGGAGGGTTGTGGCAGGTAAATGACTTTTACCGGAGTGGGTTGGAGGGGTTGCCATGTCCTTCGTAACAATGATATCAGATGAAGTATTCATATATCAGTGCGTGGGTCTGGGTCGCAAAGTCGAGGAAATTCTATCTACAATGTAGCATGTATGGGTCTGCTAGCTGACAAAATAATGGATAACATGCTTGCATCAAATTTTTTTTAGGAAACAGGCATGAGAAACAACTTCCTGTTTAATGCAAGCTAATCATTATATTTTGCAATTTGCTATGCCGAACTGTTCAATGGGTTTAAAAGGGTAAAGAAGGAACCTTCCATTTACAACTGGCTTGTACCAGTCATTAAATTTTAGTATAATTTTAAGACAACTAAAATAATCAACAGGTTAATATAATCATTTGTCCTAATAGTGCATCATAGTGAGTTATTTATATTTGTTTTCTCTCCAGTACTTCTTAAAGTCTATGATGGCAACTCGTCATATAAAAGAAGGATGTTCAGGTCAATAACAGTAACTAAAACCGCAACAAGGCAACAAATTTTGGTAAGTTTTTTCATCATTTTGTAGTTCAAGTTGCATCTGTGTTGTGTTGGTATCCATTTACCCATTTATGTTTTGAAACTGTTTACTATGATTGCATTTATTTTTTTCGTTTAGGGCTTAGGTTAAGGGAGCAAAATAAAATACCTGCATTTGTCTATGTAAACTTAATACTTACTATGTGCAGGTTTAATGTTAAATGAATTCTGTGACTAGAATTAGAATAGATATGAAACCCATTGCCATGGTTGAAATATCTAACTGTTCAAAGAATGAAAGTTTGTATTCACATATTCTCTACAATAGAAAGTAGTAGTACACATGGTGGCTGAGCCGTTTCAAAGCTTTGCGTAGCTGGTTGACTTAAGCTCGTATGATCAGTAACTATGAAGGGGACTCCGCTAAATTCCCTACCAGACCTGCAAGTTAGGATGATGTGATAGACTATTGGGGTCCTTCAGCAGCCATGGGCACTATTCTGAACATTCTCTTAGGCCATGTATTAATTGGAGAGTTCTGAAACTGGAGGACAAATGTAAATCCCAGCTTTTGTTCCTCTTCTGACTGGTATTGTTCTAAAATGTCTGCCCTATGGTTCAAAACGGAGCTGGTTTAGTTACACAAGCATGAGTTTGCTTCAAATGACGTTAAAGCTCAAATGAATTAATTTCTCTTTAGTTTTATTCGTGGACAAATAGTTAAGTGTTCACATTACGCAGAATAGGATTCACAATTTTTAGACATTTTGGAACAGTATTTACTATGTCTTTTCTAACGTTTAGACAGGCAAAATTGGTCTTTTAAAATCGCGAATGTTGCTTGCTTTCATTGTATGGGAAATGTAGCACGATTTACAAAAGGAGAAAAACCAGCTGAGTAGAATTTTGTTTTGTTTGGAAATAAAACTTATTCCATGTTGTAAACTACGCCACTTGGGCTGAAAACAGTGTACTAGAATTCTCAAAATCTTACAAACATTAAACAAAAATAAAATGGCTTCATTTATTTTTTCAATCCTGTAATATTGGCAAAATAGTGAAGCCATTTATATTTTTGATCAAGTAAATGTAATTTTTAAGTGAAGGGAAATGTTCTGAGTATGTTTCAACGTTGATGGATTACAGAAATGCTATCAGCCATGTATTAACTCTAGTGTTTTACACGAAACGAGATTCTCAATTAGAGACGGCCGAGACCAAGACGAGTTCATGCCAAGTCTTGTCTCGTCTCGCCTCCAAACACAAATGTTTATGAAAGCAAAACTAGCTGAGCCTATGTGGCCACCTTTAGTTGCAATGCAATGAACTCCGTCCACATTGTTTCATACCGTACTGGCCTATTGGCATGAACACGATTAATTAATTAATGAGCATTATTAATCAATTTAATAATCCCTCCTCAATCCCCCAGTAAACTGCAATTGCTTGATTTTTTACATTATTAAACTTCGTTAAAACATACACATGAGTTGTAGGCCAAGTACTACTTTTATTGCTATCAACAGTTACATTCACATATTTTACATTACAATATGTACATCTTGGTTTTAAGTGCTTAATTATGAAGTATTTTATCATTTCGTAATCGCTAGAACAGAATCTTGAAAGATTGGCTCATTATAAATCTGCATTTAAAATCGTTAATCGTTATTTAGTTTAGCAGCCAAGCATAATATCACGGTATTAAACAATGTTGCATAAATAAATAAAAATAATAATAAAAAGGATTAGGGATTTATGTCTACTGCCTGGACAACTACTAATTCTTCATTCAACACATTGCAGTGATTTCTTATTGTCAGTAAAGCTCGAGATAATATTCTTTCTACTTGAAGAGATATTTAAGTCGCGGGTGTATCGTACTGAGAAAGTCCTGAACATTCCTATGTTGGAAACCTTACGTTGTTCCCGCTTCATCCATCGCTTCCAGACATTTTGTTCACGGTCAAATCGCTTAGTGGAATAGTAAGCATTAATTTCTTGGCACCAGGTTTCATTAGCCGTTTCACTGTTATTCATTGATTTATCCCCACAGTTTTCAAACAATGCATCAACTGGTGTCATTTGTTCTTGATCCTGAACAACACTGAAAGGATTTGGAGATGGCAGCTGTAGTACACATCTTAGTAGATTATTTCAAACACAGTCAGTGATGTTTGCATCATTTCTTTCCACCAACACATTTACTGGAATGTTTCCATTTCGTGCCTTGGGTTTAAAATAAGCACTGCACATCAGAATAAGCGTTGACCATGAGAATCAGCATTTAAGCTGTATCGTTCATATACTGAACTTAACTTTTCTTAAGAAACAGATCCCTAAAGAAATTGACTATGACAAAATGTAAGAACCATCCAATCCAGTTGACAGCAGCTGAACTTTGACAAATATGAAAGGTTTCCTAAAGATGAAAAGATCAGCACGATGAGAAAACAAGTTCCATAGCTCATGTGAAACCGCCAATGTGACGGTGATCCTCTGTTCTTGATGTAACTATGAGAACATGACGTGACTGCCGTTTCCTGAAGTATTTTTAAAAGAATTGCTGTTATTGGACCGAGTTCATTTTTTGTGTAGTGTTGCATCATTTTATCTCTAGATGCCTGATGAGCAAATAAAACGTCTTTCATTGACTTCACTCCAGTCTAACCCTTTGACCAACTACATTATAGTTGCCTTTACTTTGTCTACTAACATATTAGTCCAATAACAGCAATCGGTAAAGTGACTTACTTTTCTCCTTCAAATATTGTAGAATTCTTTTAAAAATACGTCAGGAAACTGTTTGTTTTCTAAAAAATTCCACTCTTTTGCATGTAGACGGAATGTTTTGAGCTGAGTGTTCTAGTGCACAAAGTGTTTAGGGGCAGTTTTACCCTGAGTGCTACGGCAGTCACGTCATGTTCTCGTTGTTAACATCAAGAACAGAGGACCACCGTCACATTGGCGGTTTCACATGAACCACGGAACTTGTTTTGCCATCGTGCTGATCCTTTCATCTTTAGGAAACCTCTCATATTTGTCAAAGTTAAGCTGCTGTCAACTGGATTGGATGGTTCTTCCATTTTGTCATAGTCAGTTTTATTAGGGATCTGTTTCTTAAGAAAAGCTAAGTTCAGTATATGAACCATACAGCTTAAATGCTGATTCTCATGGTCAAAGCAAAGCAGAAGTTTTGCCAGTTCCACCTTAACATGTCAGGAGTAGCTTAGGTCATGCTCGAACCAGGGACCTCTGGTACATGAGCTGGCTCTGCTAACCGCAGCCCAGCTGAGGTCAGTCTTGTCTCAGTTTTCTTCAGGGCGATCTCGGTCTCATCTTGTCTCAAATGCATAACACTATGCTTGGTCTCTGTAATATCTCGACGAGACAAGACTACTAGTTTCGGCAGTTTTTATTATTCACGAATAATTATGTCTCGGGTTTCTCATTTGGGATTTCCCCGTAGTACTGCATATTTCACTTTCAGTTTAGTTAATGGTGATTGCATACCTTTTCGGGACAGTTCAGCAAGACTGTGGTTATTGGTTAAGGAGAAGCAAGGTGGCCTCTAAAACTTAGCAGAGCCGGCTCATGTGCCAGAGGTCCCTGGTTCGAGCATGACCTAAGCCACCCCTGGCATGTTAAGGTGGAACTGATAAAACTACTGCTTGGCCTTGACCATCAGAATCAGCATTTAAGCTATATGGCTCATGTGCTGAACTTAGCTGTACAAGACGTTATGGCTTTTTTAAAGAAACAAGCCTGAAGTTGATGAACAAGAACTGACTATGACAAAACTGAAGATCCATACGATCCAGTCAACAGCTGCTGAACTTTGACAAAACTCAGAGGCCTCTTCCTAAAGAAGAAAATATCAGAATGATGGCAAATCAAGTTACGTAGCTCTTGTGAAACCACCAATGTCTCGCTTCGTCTCATCTTATATGAAACACTTAGTCAATTCTGTACCGTAGGGCTGGGATCGGTTACACGGTTAACCGGAAACCGTTCCATGTTCGGTTACACGGATTATAAAACCCATATCCGAAAAACGTTTGATGCGGGCACCATTCAAAACACGCGGTGAACGGGCCAAAAATAGCCAAGTGGCATCATTTAGGCCTACTAATCAAACACTCAAAATCAGTGAAAGTAGAAAAACGGGGTGGGTAGGGGGGCAACTTATTTACAAATAATCCGCGTGGGCTTGTTGTCCCATCGAAGCTGCTTACTTTCTTTGAAACAAACTGCTGATCGTCAGCGCGTACACGAGGCAGTTAGAGACATGCTGGCCAGCATCTGCCCTCCCCGAGTCGTGGAGAAGTGGACTCGTCTATACCTACCGCGAGCGGCAGGGAAGCGACATCATAACACGTAAACGAAATGCGTTGATACCCGTAAACGCAAACATGCTAATTTTTCTTTCTCATAATTTGAAATGAATGGAACATTAATAACAAAAACGTTGTGTTAAATTTGGTTTTGTCTTTGGCTTACATTGTCGTAAATAGGCCTAAGCCATCGTGTCGAAATTTTAAAGCTACATAAAGTCAAAGTTCTTGATCAAGTAAATACTTAATCAAGTTCAACTTTCTTCTAGTTTAAATCCCAAAATGCAACATGTAGTCAATAATTGTGCTTGTCTTACCAACGCCTAAATCATATTTTTTTCAGCTTGTTTTTTAATAATATATTACGCAGGTGTGAAATTTTTTTGGCTGTTTTTTTTGGGAGGGCTGAAAACGTAAAAACGGTTTTCGTGTAACCGACCGAAAAAAAAAAACCGGTTAAACGGATAACTAAAAAACCGGAAAGTACCAGCCCTACTGTACCGTAGTGGTATGGTGGCTATACTTGGACAATTACCGATCGTTCCAGAAATCATGGATTTAAATGTGCTGAGAAGTGAAATTACTTTGTAGGTGACAGTGATACTCTTTTCCTAGTTTTTCCATGTTTTTATGTCACAGATAATGTGATTGATATACAGTAAGATTATGAGTGACAGCCAGTATCGTGCACAATTAAAACCACACTACATTTCGGGAGGACAACCTCCCGTATTCAGGTAAAAATAAACACTAAAACATTAAAAAAATTCATGGCAGTATCTGCCAAGTCACCAAGTCTATAAAAACAAACCATTCAGGCATGGTCAAGGCATAAAACTTTACAATTTTAAAAATATTTAACATACCAATATTGATACACCATGTTTCTAGATGGGCGCCCGGAAGAAGAGTGGTAACATGCGGCAGTGATGTCACGTGATTCAGAATAATTTGGCCTGGTCCAAATTAAATAGGGTGGTTTAGGTAGATGGCTTTTTCTTGAACTTGTTGAATTTGTTAAGTTGTAGGTTGTTGATGACTGGAAAATATTGTTTTAGAGATTTGCTTTCTGGAATTAAATGATTGTAAACAGGAGGTACATGAGTAAGGATAATAAGTGATACAAGGTTTATTCTTGCCCTGGTGTTTTTTTCGGTGAAAAGTATTTCGGTCCTATCCAGGGTCTGGTGCATGCCCTGTTGAGAGCTTTTTGGGGGAGATTCCTGTTCGGGTGCTAACTCTTGTTAGGGAGGGTCTTTTGCAGCTTCTTAACATGCAGGGTGCAAAGTGTGTAGCTGCAGTGGGGCACCACACTGAAGCACGGTAGAGGAGGGCGCACACACAAATTTTAAAATAAGCGAAAGCAAGAAAGTCTTAAGCCACGTATTAAGCCACGTCCACACCTGATCCCGACTTACAAAACCGGATGAAAAAAAAAAGAAAACCCAATACCCGTCTTTCCATACCCCGTCCACATGGACCCCAACATCCCGTTCTTTACATACTTTTTCTCTCGCTAAAATATTTTCGGCGTTGTCATTGGTCCTTTCTCCCCTCCCCTCCACATGCTATCCATTTATCTCGTTATTGTTTATCTACCCTCCCCTCCACGCGCTATCCTTTTATCTCTCTATTGTTTATCATCGCTTATGCCATCAAATCGTTTCCCTAAAGCGCAGGCCCGTGCACTGACCGCGTCCACACTTGAAACAATGTCTCGGGCTCTGAAGTTCTGCTTTTGACCAATACATGAAAGCCCAGGCAGGACCTAGTGTGGGCAGTTCAGACTCGGGCCCGGGCTTTTTTCCAAGTATGAGTGGGGCTTAACTTATGAAGCATTGTGGCACAAGACCGGTTAACAGGAAAATCATCACGCAAGGAAACTTACTTGAAAAAATAGTTGACATTTTCACATAAAAGAAAGGAAGGCGGGTTGCATTTGTGTAAAATAAGGCGTCATGAGGTGTTAGTTTAAGGCTACTGTACTGGCTACCATACTTAAAATAAAGAATTTCTTAACTATCTATGTTATTAATTCCGTAAGCGAGCAAGGACTTGCATCAGCAGCGAGATCGCTAGAGCTATGCTGTCCCTTTCAGCTTTCCCTCCTCCTTCCTAATTCCCTCCCTCCTGACTGCATTGGTCAGGCCAATTAACACTTTCAACGCTAATGACGAGTAGCTAAACTTAATCAAAGGGATAAAACCTGTCTAGGTACCACTTGAAAAAATTAATACAGTGATTAAATGGCTAAATCACTTGCACTTAATTCTAAGAAGCTTAATGAGATGGGGTAAAGGGAAGCATGGTGGTGGAGAGGGAAAGGGCGAGGACTTCACATTAAGGAGACGGAGTGAGGGGGAAGCAGGGGTGGAGAAGGAAGGGAACTTGACACACTATTTACCAAGCACATGCCGTCCTTAGACGGGTTACCTACTATTATATCTATAGTATATACATGTTTGTCTGTGTGCAGTGGCATCGAGTCGTGTGGTGGGGGGGGGGGGGGAGAAAAAGGCCCCCTAAAATTTTTTGCACCGGGGCCCACACCGACTAATTATGCCACTGGTCTTTTGTTGTCCCAGATAGCTTTCTTCCCCTTCATGCATGGACATAAGGCTGTGTATGGTAGGAAAACGGTTTATTCTGGGAACTCTGACGAAACATAGGTTCGCTCTTGGCAGCCATCTTGGGTTTGTCTATGTGGCCAGAACAAACTTTTTATGTGTGTACAGATAAAGTGCTCTCAGTGGTCGCTAGCTGGAGGAGAGGCCGGTTGGTGTCAGGCGTACGGAAGTCTGTTAGAGCCATGCTGATGTACGTGAATTACGTGGCGTCAGCCCATGCCACCAGTTGAGGATTTTTGTAGTTATTCTACTTCGTTAATTCTTAAGTCTCAGTACAATTTTTCAACTTGCCATCATCGCTCATGCTTAAATTGCTACTTTAAGCTTAAATTGCTACTTTTTCTTAATTTTAGGGTGCAAACATCCATCAGGAAATGTCTGTTAATTGGGTAAATTGGGCCAAAATTACACTTATTTTTTGTTTCCAGTTCATGAATAACAAAATATAAACTCTTTCACTGCATCTTGAAATGAAATATTGTTTATTCATTCATCTCCAATGCTTACAAATCTTCTCTAAATGCCAGACATAGGCAAAATGTCGTGCTAGCAGTGAAATGCTGGGAAGATAGCAGATATGCTGTGGTGCTGTGACATTCCACTAGTATGTACACCACATAATAAGTGTTAGGGTCAAAACTTGCACCAGATGATTCCTTTCAACATAACCAATGCAGTTAACCTTTCGCAAAATGTTGAGTAAATATATTTGTTTTCGATAGATAAAGTGTGTACAGTACCAAGAATTTATAGGGTTGGGGAAGAGAATTTGTGACTGAGACCCCATGCTGAAACGTCCTAGATCCATTCCAATTAGTTCCGTCTGAGTTTATAGAGGGCACCACGAGTTTTATGTGGGAATTTCTACTCAGTTTTCAGCCTAAAATTAAACTGAACTAAATGAAACGAGCTTGTATTTAATTATTATTTAGTTTAGCTTAGTTGTAATTTAGTTTACTTTATATTTGGGCTGAAAAATGAGCAAAAATTACCAGATGGAACACGTGGCGCCCTCTGAAAACTTTGATGGAACTAATTGGAATGGGTCTAGGACGTTTCAATAGTGACTTTTAGAGTTACAAATTCTCCTCCGCAACCCTATAAATTCTTGACAGTACTAACAAGGTGTGGTAAGTAGTAAGTACTTTCTATATGACGACAAAAATATACATTACCTGCCTGTATTCCATTGCCTTCCTCAAGTGCGATCTACCCCTAAGAAGACTTGTTGGCTTCTCTGCCAGCTTCGTAGCTTATCCTTCTGTGCATGAGCCCTATAAAAGCGCCAGCCTCAGACCTGGCTTCATTTTTCCTCCTAGGGCCGCCACGCTACGTGGTTGCTCGTCTCTACTCCCCTAGAAGCATTGGATAAACTGGTGTGACCCTGCCGTCTCCAAATTAGGAAAAGAAACCGTCTAGCGGGCAGTTATAGGCCTTGGCCATTCTGTCCACCAGCGCCTTTCCTAACCTCGTGGACCCGACTTTGTTTCTATGGGCTCACGATCACTCTCTCAAAACACCGTATCTATGACAAGATCTCCTGCATCATCTACTTCTTCACCTTGCCTTCTGTGCTTGAATTTGGACCAAGTCCATCAGATCCACTTGGTCCAGTCCTCAACCCCTGTCTGATTCCATTCCTCCTAAGTCACCTCCTCCTGGTTCACCAGACTTCCTACCGTTACGGCCACGGTCGCCAGCGACCCTGTTCAGGACTACTATCCACACATACATGCAAAATCTACCATATCCTGGTACTATTAGAGTCACTGCATGTAGTCTAAGCATAATATTAGATGGGAAAAAGCTGAGACACTTGTGAAGTCAAATTCTAAAAACGACAGGCATCTGAGATGCTTAGAATCAATTGCCATTAGACTGCACGAAAT
>JAHWFP010022844.1:0-10225 GCA_023313725.1 Lithobius niger
AAGTTGGTTTCTCATGTGTGACGCGGTTTTGTTACATTCAGTCAAATCCGCACAAATGTTTTAAGCGCTATTCTTTAGTGACTGACTATTTTACGTGCATCCCACGCCAAATTCCGATTCCCACGCTTAGTCGTTGGCTAGGTTCGCCCATTCATCCCTGGCTCATTCAAGCTGACGTACGCTCACTGCAGGGCTGACAGAGACGAAAGTGCTGGGACGGAGCTTTTACCAATCTGCCTTGGTCGTTCGTATCCTAAAGCCGATCCACTGAGCACATTGAGAATTCTGTCTACAGCCGTTAGGAAACGTTTACGCAAAGCCTAGCCTTTGCATCCTTGCAGCTAGGAGCAAGAACATAATCGCAACTCAAACATGACGGCAGTTTAGCTCTACCGGCTCACAACGAAAACAGTCAGTAATGTGAGTTCAGAGGCGAAATGGAAAATTGTGTGTGACGAGGATCTTATTGTCACGGATTGTAGGACTGCAAGAATTTACTCAAAGATGCTCGAATTCAGCTAATCCATGTAGCATTGTTACCATGTCATTGCGCTAATCCAAAAGCGATTCGTTGCTTAAACTCACCCCTACAGGACAAGACGGAAAGCCGGATTGCTATTATCGAATGGTGGAGCAAGTTTCCGGTTCCAAACTAGCGTCCGTCGCAAACGTAATCACTTGAGCTCTCTTTCGCAGTTACTGTTTTTACCCTCAATAATTTATAACCAGTTAAAAAAAAAGAGTATAGGCTTTACATAAATTCTTGCTTTAATATGGCCGTAAATCTGATGCCTTTCCCGTTTCTATTCATAAACATACTTTTGAAGACCAAATATTTCAGTTTATGGGACGCCCTACCCCCTTCCCCCCTCGAGAAGTTAAGACCAACGAACTAACGAGAGAGGGACATGAAGTCAACAGCTGCCGATGGTAATTAGGACTAGGACAAGGGGTACGACCCTCTTTTTTAACGACCAATTTGGTTCTTTTTTACTGTATTTATGATTGACGTAAAACTGTGTTTTAAAAAATTCTGTCATTTCTACTATACGCTCCTATGCGCAAGAACACCAGCTATTCAGGATTCTGTCCTCTTCAGCAAATTTCACAATGAATGCACCAGAAGACGAGTACCCAAGAGGAAGAAAATTAAATATTTTCCGGCAACTTTTCTAGAGCTTGTAGTTTCGGTACGTTTTAAGCAAGCCCATAACTGCGGATGGCATGGTTTTTAAATACGTTAAAAAGAAAATCGCGCTCCTAAATTAGGGCACGGTTACGCAAACCACTCGCTTTTGCATTCTCGCAGCTAGAAGCTAGAAATCACCTCAAATTCCAACATGGCGGCTGTTTTATGCCCGCCGCCTCGCAACGAAAACAGCAAATAACGTGAGTTCAGAAGCGTTTGGGAAAATTGTTTCGTCATGAGGAATTCTTTATGTTATTGGCACGGATTATAAGAGTGCAAGTATTTACTCAAACGATGTCGGATTTAGCTAATCCACTTAGCGTTGTTACCATGGCAATGTCACCTTTGCCATCGCGATTGAGTTCTAGCTGCGAGAATCCAAAGGCGAGTCGATGCATAAACGCGCCCTTAAACTGTATAATCTGACCTGCTCTTTAGAAATCAAGGTGTGTGCAAATCGGGTCACCGTTTGGCCACCGTTTTCTGCCTCGTTTGAGAGGAAAAATAGTGGTTTTCGGCATTTTATTCTTTTAAAATTATTGTATTATGCTTTTGAACATGTGATGACTTGGTGGCCTTGCCATGAATTAAAATTTTAATTCAGAAAACCTGATAATGAAAATTAATTATTTTCGAAACGTTGTTCGTCTTTTTATTTTGTAGCACTGCTTGGTTTTTTTTTTTTACTCCATAGTATCCATGACAACTAGGGATGGGTCAGTTTCATTTTGTTGACTTCGGTTTCGGTTTTCAAGCGCACAAAACCGCGGTATCGGTTTTTGTCACCATCCACCCAAACCAGCTATTTCTAGTTTGTTTTCTTGTAATATTAGTATTACTAGCTTTTAACTCCCTCCTGCTTTCACTTTCAGCAGCGTCATAGACCATGGGCCTAGCTATGGCACCATTTTCCTCTTCTATTTCATTTTTAATGACTGTCATTTATACGTACAAAATGATAATTATTAAAAAAAATTTAGAAAAACAGATCAATTTTTGATTTTTCGAACACCGTACGAAAAACCGACACAAAATCCGAATCGGTTTCGGTTTTCAGTAAAAACCGAAAATTCGGTTTCGGTTACCGACCCATCCCTAATGACAACATGACCGCATGATCAATCTCTTGTTCTGGGTGACCCCATGCTGCCAATTGTGGAACGACTGGTCGGAACTATTTTCTGGGATACTCCACTTGAAAAGTAAGTTGTATAGGTTTTGACCTAAGAAATAAGTGAGAAAAATCTCATTTCTGCTACAATTAGTCCAGGCAAGCAGTAACTCGAGCCGTGTGCTGCAGCGCTGAACGCCCTTGAAGCAGAGAAGGAAATGGCTTCTTCAAGACAAGGCCAACTGGGATAGAAATCAAGTGTCTCGCCTACTGTCTCAACGCCAGTTGTTATGCATGCAGGAAAGTTGACGCCTTTTAGCGCTACTGTGGTAAAAATAAGATTGTGGCAACGGTGAATCAACTGGCTTGGGAGCCGAGAAACGAATCTCACGGCTTCTCTCCTAGCTTGTGACAAGGGATGGAATACGAAGTGCCAGCATCGGAGCTCGTATGGAAACATACCATGGAAAATGGAAATGGAAATACCTAGCATGGAGAAGGTGTGGAAGTTCCAAACCAACTTCCAGGCCGTTTCCAGGTTATATACTTCTATTTCCCATGGTATGTTTCCATCACGCAGTAAAAATAACAACTTAGAATTTCAATAAAAAATAAGTTTGGAAAATGAAAACCAATGTCAGCCACCAAAACCGGTGAAATCATAGAACAGTCATATTACGCCTTTTTTCTCACCTGCGAAATGCATGCATGTACTTTTACATTTATAAAAACCATGACTTTTAAGGAGATTTACAGCAACAAATATTTTCATCATAATATCCGATTTCTTCAAAATTACACAATGCGAGCATACTTAAGGCTTTTTCAGCCAGATCACTGAAGGTTTGTATAAGTTTCCAGCTAGCATATGCACCCTGCACATCGACATTCACACACCTTTCATAGGCTCCTGTCACTTCTCACTAAAGAATTGTGTATTGCATGAAATTAATTTAATGCACAATTATGCATGTAACACCATTACATACGCAATTATTGTTACGTACTTGCAAGTACGGTACATACAAGTGCGTGCAAGTACCTGCCTAGTAGGTTTACTTCTACCCAGCAAGTAAACTTGGACCCTGTAAGTACCCTGAACGTTACCTGCTGGTTCTTAAAATATCCTACTCTGCTCGTAAATCAAACATTACAAATTACATGGTGAGTGGAGGAGGCTTTTAATCTAAGGGATTAGATTACATGTATTACAATGATGCATACATGCTAAATCTACCAAAGTTTCTGGTATCAAAATTTACTGTAAATTGCCTGTTAACAGTTGTGGCAAAGCTACGGCCCACTCCCCTACAATACCTGAAGATCAGAAATCGTGGTATCGCCTAGTTACACCTCCTCCCCCCCCCCCTTTTCCGGGTTTTTTAACCTTAAAAATTTTTTGGGGGGGGGGGGGGGGGGGGGGGGGGGAGCTGTAACGTACTAGGTTATTCACGATTTGAAATAAAGCAATTTAGGTCATAATTTTTCTACTAGAAATTGACTGAAAGAGTTCATATATTCAAGGAAAACCAATCTTTTACCGCTTAAATCGTGGTTTTTCTGCACCAAAATTAACTAAAAGCTTCAAACATAAAGCAAACTACATAACTAGATACACTAATGATCGAAATCGAAACAGCCCATCGACGTTTGATTGGCGATTGACGGTAAAAGTGTCTGTTCAGACTACAAAATTGTCTGATGAAAAGCCTGTTTTTTAAGCAAAGTACATAAAAATTTATAATAGGTGACTTGTCGGATTTTGTCTGATGACGGCGCTTTCGTCGGATATCCTCGATACCAGGATAAGGTAGATTCTGCGTGCATGTGAAGGCCTTTAAATATAAAACTATAAATCTCCTGAAGCAACCAACATTAAAAAAAAAAATTAAAAACTGTTGGGAAGAAGAGGGATGTAATACCACTACGCTTCAACATTCTCCCATTTACATTTTTCTTCACCCAACATCCCCGACAAACACCCGCCCACACACACACACACACACACCAGGTGTTCCTTCTACCCTCCCGACATCCCAATCCATTCACTTACATTTATTCATTCACAGCCTCCCACGATGTTTTTTATTCCCCTTACTGACCCACATCGGGAAAAGGTACAAGCAGACCACGCCTTAGCATGTCACGAAACCATCACACAGCTGCTGCCGCGTTCATTCTTTAAACCGCGCCCTTCAACTTCAATTTTACATGTATAGTAACCGTGGCCTTCAAAGCTGCAAGCTTTAAAACCAAAGCCTAGACTAGAGCGGCGGCAAGCTTTCATGCACCAAAGCCAAGGTGAAGGACCTTCAATGGCTGATCAATGAACTAGCGTTTGCCGCTTTCTATTCCAGCGCAGCAAGCCTCTCATTCCTCTTCACGACCGTATAATGGAGAGATTTCTGCTGTGTTGAGTCCGTTGTTGGCCCTCTGGCGCACACTAGCGGTACTAATGCGTATAGAAGTAGAAGGTAATGTGATAAAAGGCGTATTCGGATGGCTCTTAGCGCCGTTTTTCCAGGCGAGTGGCCCTAACTGGGATGCGCCAAGTGTGGCAGTACCTGGCACAGTGTGACGCCATAGAAAACATAAATACGGGTTCTGAAAGGTGTTTTTTATGAGAAGAAGAATGACTCCCAGAAGAAAGTCTTTCGCGCAGTTAACACGTTTGACCGCTTTCAGCACAAAAGGATATTCAACTTTTCGGATGATGGATTGTTTGCTCGCTCAACTGGCGTCATCGCAAGTTTCGTACAGCTCAGTTAGGCCGCCATTTGCCTATTTGATACATCGCCCTAACTGAGATGCAGTCCTGTATCGTTTCTTGCTCTAGTGGCGTCATTGCAAGTTTTTCCTACAACTCAGTTAGGCCCTCATTTGTCTATTAGATAAATACAGTCACTTTGACCATGTATGTTGTTTTACAGGCGAATCTTAAGTTACCGCATATTTTTCAGGGGCTTTACGGGGGAATCGCCCTAACTAAGATGCAGTCCTTGTTTTTATATGCTGTATTGTTGACTCGCCCTACTGGCGTCACCGCAAGTTTCGTAAAAGCTCAGTTACTCATTTGCCTACTAGTGGATACATGTAATCACTTTGACCGTGTATGCTGTTCCACAGGTGAATCTTTAAATTACTGCATATTGTTAAGGACTTTGCGGAAGAATCACAACTAGGATGCGTCAAGCGTGGCCGAAACTGGTGACTTAATACGGTTTTGAACAGTCTGTTTTGTAATTGCTCTCCATCTGAGCAAGATTTTTCAGACATCGCACTACTTACTTTGCTTGCTTCCTGATTTTACTGGCGACATACGCCACTGACGGTGACGGTGCTACTAGTCATACATCTGCCAACGTGTAACCCGCAGTTACTTTGACATACTGCATAGAAAAAATTACACCGTATTCACCAGCACTTTCTCGATGAATAGCCTTAACACATAGGTTACCAAGTGAGGCAGAAGTTAGCACAGACTGACACCACGGAAAATTACGGAAGGGGTTTCAACGGCACCTTTTTAGGAGAAGAATGACGATCAGAAGAACGTTTATACGCAGTGGACATGTGTGATCACTTTACGATAAAGAGGATATTGTATTTTCAGATGTTGTGCTGTTTCGCTTGTTTGCTCGCTCTACTGGCGTCATCCCTACATCTCGGACAGTACAATACGATCCTTCATTTGCCAATCGGCTACTCGCAGTCATTTGATCACGTCTAGTGCGTCACCTGGACTTTCTGGGTGAGTGGTCCTAACTGGCATGTGTTAACTGTGGGAGAAGCGGGAACGATGGAGTCATGACGAGTTGTGACGAGTGCGCATAAAACTTAATAGTGAAAATCATTCTTCTTATAAAAAAGAATTACCTTTCAAAACCTGTAGTGCACTACAGGTTTTGAAAGGCAATTCTTTTTTAAGAGAAGAATGATTTTACTAGTAAGTTTTATGCGCACTCGTCACATGTTTTTGTGATCCCTTTCTCCTCAACACAATACTGAACACAAATTATATTAATAGGGATATTTATTTGTTTGCTAGGTCGTAACAATCGCAAACTTTTGAAAACCTTCATCAACAAAAATCTATGGACTTTTCCCAATATTTATTCAAGACGTTCAGCAAGCCATTAGAAACATGATAAACTTGTTCGTTAAGCAAATTTGTCTTATTAACCTCCACTGATTTAGTTACACTTAGAATTTAATAGTCGACTAAATGATCAAAGCACTGTGGTAACACTACAGCGCGTATTGTATAGTTACAATATCGAAAAATATCGTAAACAGACTTGAACCGGAGTCACTTTTTTCAGACTTGTTGACTGGAAAATTTGTTCAACCGGAACCAGAACAAAATGAGGCCAGCTTTTGTCAAAATTTACAAATAAAAAACACTGTGCTTAAGAAGTTTACTTTCATTTAAAAACAATGGATTTGGTAATTTTTTTCAACACATGTTGACTCGGTCATGGGGTCAATCCAAGTCATCAGGTTGATCCGAAAATCAGTAGAACTAGGTCACTAGAATGTTCTGGCAACCACATCAAGTTACCGGGACAACCTGGTGACCCAGTCAAACAGATTTTCAGGTCAACCTGACGACTTGGATTGACCCTGAGACCAAATGAACGTAATAAGTCCTAGATTAGAAAGAAGAACGTGGTTTTATTGCAAGTGTTGAAAAGGATTACCAAATAAATTGCTTTTAAAAGAAAGCAAATCGGATTGATCCCCATGGATTGTAAACGAGGGTTGATCCCGTGGATTGTAAAAATGGATTGATCCCGTCGATTGTAAAGGTGGATTGATCCCGTGATTGTAAACTAGGATTGATCCTGTGATTGTAAAAGTGGATTGATCCCTATATTGCAAACGAGGATTGATTCCGTGGACTGTAAAAGTGGATTGATCCCACAACCAAGTGACCGTAAAAGAATTTAGAATTAGGAATCACCGTTGGATCCGGCAACCAATTGTGATTCCCAAAATTGGGGACAGACAAGCAATCACGTTTTAAGGCCGAAATTTCTGTTGATGGTTCTGCCCCAACTCTGCCTGAATAGCCCTATTGAAAACTGCCACTGAGGGAAACCGCCCTTCCAGCAATACGACAGCGTGCTCCAACACAACGACAAATAATCACCCAATGCCGTAAATCCTAACAAGGTTAACGGGTTACGGATCCAAAAAGCCCCAAGTCTTACAGCCTTAGAGCGAGGCATGAATCGCTGCAACACCAGATGTTTCGCTCGTTCAAGTTTAGGAGAGTGATATTGATTTTTAGCGGGGAGGACTTCCGCTGCTACACCGCGGCCGAGCGAAAATGTGAAACGGCTCGACTTGGCGCAACGAAACGGTAGAAAGCTTCCAATTGAGAAGAGGACAAGATGTAATGAAGGAGGAAAGCCATCGCCATGCACAAAATGAAAAGAAGAGGGGGGAGGGGGGCACGAAAAGGATAAAAAAAAAAAGAAACCGAAGAAAATGCTGTTGCATATAACATGGCCAACCCCATCCATCACGTGCTTGTTTGGAGGATGGGATCAAAAGAAGATAAGAAAGCGGAAGAAAACGCAACACAATAGCATGTTGCAAATTCAGACGCAACAGTTCAAGAATATGGCTGAACTGGCATCAACGCTTTTATCACGACATAATAAAACCGAATACCTGTTTCGCTCGCTCCGCTGGTGTCGTGTTACTCATGCGTTATCAGTGCACACAAAATATGGCTCTTAAACTCTTGCATGGTGTACCCTGAATTATACGAGAAGCAAGCCCATCTTTTACTTCTTACGAAGTGTCAAGCCACCCTACCTACAAACTTCAGATTAAACGCAATAAGAAACTATTAGTAAAAGTTGACCTTAATTCGCACTTCGCTTACGTCTCAGGCGTTAGAACCAATTTCTTTTTCATCTTCACTTCTCAACCTGTAGGCAACTTCACACTGAGATTTGGGCCTATTCGTTCGATTCTACATGAATTCGTTAAACAAAGTGCCTCATTACTTGGCACAACAAATCCTATGCACCCACATGTCACCTTTTTACACTTTTTTTTTCTTATTTCTTCGTCAAACTTGCTATCACTTAAACCATTGGGGAAGAGAATTTGCGACTGAAACCCGCTACTGAAACGTCTTAGATTCATTCCTATTAGTTCCGTTTAAGTTTATAGAGGGCGCCATGAGTTTTATGTAGGAATTTCAACTCAGTTTTCAGCCAAAAATTAAACTAAGACTAGCTTGTATTTAATTTTTTATTTAGTTTAGCTTAGTTGAAATTTAGTTTACTTTAGATTTGGGCAGAAAATGAGCAAAAATTACCAGATGACACGTGTGGCGCCCTCTGAAAACTCTTAAACCATGCGCAATGGCTGTTTGCCGTGACGTTACCATGAATTAGCCAATGACGAACGAGAACAACGGCTGTTTGGCCGTCTGATTGGACTAGCCCAGTCACGTGATATGCACGTCACAGCAAACAGCCATGGCGTGTGGTATAATACGATAGAATGTAACACGTTTCAATAAGGGACTTTTTTGTGTTACAAATTCTCCTCCCCAACCCTATTAATTCTAGCTCTAAGTACAGAAGAACACGGATTACAGAACTATCACTCATTAAATGCTATTACTATGGCATTTAACCAAATAAGGAAGTACTCTCGCCCCTTTACATCAGAATTCACAGTAATATCCCTGACTTTCCCCTGACATACATTGTCGAATTTCCCTGGCTAACACACAAAATCAACCAACGATAATTTTTAAAATGAGGAAACGCTGTTTAGAGAAATTTATTGATTCTTTAAAATAAATATTTAATATTTGCTGCTTCGCTTCATCAATATTTAACTGCACGTGGAAATAAAGGCTGTAAACAAGTTGCCCGTTGAGCTTTTGGCCCTTTCGGCAATGTTATCATCAATGAGGGTACCTAATAGCTGAATACATTATTTCAAGCAAAATATTTGTCCATTTTGATCCGCTTATATTCCACACGCAATTAATTTCACTGTCTTTGCGTGAAATATTATCCAATTTCCAAGACTTTTCCTGGCCCGTTTTATTTCCCAGAATTTCCCTGACTCTCCAAATAAAAATGGGACTGTTGCCGATACTCGAACCAGCATTTAGTCTTCTCCATAGCAACGCACCAACCGATTTGCCCAATGAGGTATCGTCCTGAAGCATTTTTTTTTCAAATCCTTATATTACGCATTCCCAAATCTTTATGAGCTCCTGGCTCTATTTAACTCGCGTATCCTACTCAAATAAGAGAACGAATAGTACATTTAAGCAGGTTCTGAAGAGTATAGGTTGAGCTATTTAAAAGTGAAATTTTAAACTAAACTTTATAACGTTAGATTTTTTTTATGTAACTTTGTGTAAATATGTGGTTGGACTTTGTCCCCCGGCTCCCATCCCCCTCTACAGGTTTTGTTTCTGATGTTGGCTTTTTATTTTATTTAGGATTTTAGTAGTGATTGCAGGTGGTTCATGGTACCGGCTGGACCTTGCATGAAAATAGCATACGCGACTGGGTTGGACAATATGGCCACCGAAAGTGTCGCTGATACGATTGATTTGTCTGGTTGCCGCTTTCTGCCAACCGAGTGCGACACCATCAGTACAATAGCTTTGTGGTAAAAGGCTAAACGTAAATTCATACACATTTGTACGTGTAAGCTATTTTCCGGGTGATTACTGGGATTAAGTTAGTGAATTACTAAGCTTTTTGTCAGTTGCCGCTATTTGGCAGTAGATGGCGGGACTAACCATAAATACGCGATTAGCTTGGCCAATTCCCAAGCACACCTCGAGCTCAAAGAAATAAAATGGGCCACTCGTGGCGGCCATTTTGTCTACACCCTCCGCCCATTGTTGTAGGTCGGGCCATTATGTCTAGGGG
>JAHWFP010022847.1:3695-30034 GCA_023313725.1 Lithobius niger
ATTTATTTAACACTTATCGAGCCCAATTGGCTTTCTGTCCCGTTTATAACCTTATTTCACGCTTTAAGTGTGTTCCTTTCTGTTCGCTTGGTGTGTGATGCGCAGGCAAGCATCCCACCAGTGCAGATTGAAAAGTGTATGATTATATGTATATGTATGCGTGTTAAATGCTTCCTATGGACGTTTCCTTTTGGCTAAGTCAGTATGGCTGAGTGGTAGGACTACGGCCTTTGGTTTTAAAGGTCGTGGGTTCGATTCCCCACTCAGGCAGTCTGACATTTAAGTACAAAAGGCAACGTAAATAGGTTTGCATACGTATTTATTTAATAGATAGATCCGGAAAAATACCCCTCGGGTAACGGTTAATCCAAAAATGCGGCACCTCTGCTTGCAACAGCGTTCCACCAGCGTGAAGCGGCAAAGCAAATGGCAAGCCAAGACCGACTGAGGCAGAAATCGCGTGTTTCACCACCCGACGCAACGCCAGTTCACGCGTGTGTGGAAAACTGATGCCTTTTAGTGCTGGTCACGCTAGCGATGTTGAATCAAATCCCATGTATCTCAGAAACGAAACCGAAAGGGTTCTCTCCCACATGAACTTGTGAAAGAGATGGAATATGAAGCAATATGAAGAAGCTTGAAATTCTTTTAAAGTGCTTGAATTTGTTCCGAAAAAATTAAAAACAACACGAACAGAAATAGCGAAGATCGGAGCGTCCATGGAGGACACTCTGCATGGACGTCCGCAGAACGTGTATACAGATTTATTCGCTCCTGATAAACCTTAATTTTTAAATATTAGCTCAGCATCAAGGGCGCGTTTACGCAACGATTCGCCCTTACATTCTCGCAGCTAGATGCTGCGGTTTTAGCTCTGTTGACTCGCAACGAAAACAATCCATAATTCGAGTTCAGAAGTGGCTAGGAAAATTTCGTTAGGAGGAATTCTTTATCGTATTGTCGCCGATTACAAGACTTAAATTATTTACTCAAACGACGACTGATTCAGATGATCCAGGATGCGTCATTACCATGGCAACGACACCTTTGCCATCGCGATTAAAATCTAGCTGCGAGAATACAAAGGCGATTCGTTGCGTAAATGCTCCCTTAAGTGTGTTAGCGTATAGCGAGGCTTTTGCCTAGCTGTCATACAGTACTCAGTCTTTAAGCTAGAGCATCATACATCCGAATCAATTACTGTAGCCTGCGGCAGCTCTCCATCAAGTGCTCTCATCATCAAACGGTTGTGTAGAGAGAAGAAAAAAAATGTTGGCATCGTTAGCGATTCTATTAGCTGAACGCTAATCGGAAATTGATGAGCGCATACACATAAAGAAAAAAAAATCATGATGGAACTAAAAGATAACATTTTACAGATCGTATTTCGAATGGTGTTTGGGCGTTTTTAAAGTACATACTAAATAAAGACATCTTGTGTACATATGGCAGCCAAAAAAAATACATTTATTGTGAGCGCCCTTCGCGATCAATTTTCGCATTTCGATTCCCCCCCCCCCTCCTATTCTAATCTTCCTGTTAGTCGAAAAATTGTGAAATTCCGGTGTAATTCCTTAAATTCGTGACTTCGGAAATTTTAAATTTTAAATGTAGGCTAGATATACGTCCGTGAGAAAGGCCGATAAACCTTATTTATTTACTATACAAAGAATAAATCAAAGGGTAAAGGGTAAACGAAGCAAACAGTGTGCATTAACAACTTCGCCCTGTGAGGATACAAGATACACTATTGTGTGCGCGGGGTATCTTGCTTGAGTCCTGCAAGTATTTTATGAGCGGCTGAGTCTTCCTGGAGGGGGCGGCTTTAGTCGACGGCCGCCATTGTTTTTTTGTTTTTTTTTAACCATCTTGGATATCAACAAGGCACTCTGCTACCAAAAACGTACAATGGATTATCTGTCTTCGTTCTGTAGCGACCTTAAGATAGGCAGCGGACACTATGATCTGAGAAAGAAAGAAAAGACTATTGTCCCGACTGGGACTCAAACCCAGGACTTTCCGCTGTCTATGCAGGGCGCTCTAACCACTGCGCTATAATGCAGATACTGGATACAGAGAGAGACTGAAAAGCTGCTTAGCTCGGATGGAGACTGTCGTCAGTACCCGCCCGGGTAGTACAGTGATTAGAGCACCCAGCATAGTCAGAGGAAAGTCCTCGGTTCGAGCCCCGGCCGAGGCAGTTGGCAGTTGCCTTTTCTTTCTTTCGTTTTCATATTAGTGTATCTTGCACCCTCACAAGGCCAGTTTTAATGCAGACTGTATGCTTCGCTTATTTTTTGTCCCTTTGTGCGGGTATAAGGTTCGGGTATGAGTTTATGTACTGTAATCGATCATGATTATCCCTATATACGCGAGTCAACTAACTTATGCTACGTTTCTGTGGAACCCACAGTTTGGTGTACTTTGCAATTCGCAGATTCGCTCCGCTGTACAGAAAACCTAACGGACATAGAATAAAGCAGCCAACACAGCATAGGATAGAAATTCTACTCAGAGACAGGGTTTAAGTTAGAAACCTGCGTTCTCCGGTTGTTTCTCGCGCGTTGCATGAGGGTTTCCTCCGGGTACTCCAGTTTCCTCCCACATGCGGCAAAAAACAACTGATACGATGGTGATTCTTTCCACTTGTCATCTGCCGCTCGGGCCTTCAAAAAGCTCTCAGCTTACTGGCCGACACTACTATACTATAGAGCAGTGACATTTGCCGCCATATTGGCACCAGTATGGGTTTTGGAGGGCATAACTACAAGGTGCACTAAATAAAAATGCAGGGAAAAACAACGGAAGAGCGGATTTCTTAGGCTTAAAATAACGTTGTTTTCTCCAACAACAAAAATCGCGCGTTTTAGGTCTAAGAAATCACGCTTCACAGCATCGGCTTCAGTATGACGCCCTTCTGTTTCTCTCTGCAGTGCCCCTTGCAGCTAACCCATTAAGGCTCCAGCATAGAGTTATATACAATAATACTACCTCGTGTCACTGCTCGATACTTTATAGGCTAGGCGTTGAAGTGAGAACAGCTGAAACGTTCGATGTTTATGTAATGATTACTACGAACGAACACTACCGTCTTTCTTACTGACCACAAACAGTAAGACACGTTTAATGCACGGTGGCCAGGAGACGTCACGCTAACACATCCCCATGCTAAAAGTGTAGTCGTTGTAAACGGTTAATCTGAAAAACCAACATACGTCACCGTGGGTTAATTTTGATAACCACACCTTTTTGATAATCGAACACTTTTTATGGGGTCTACACGTACCCGAATCCACCATATGACATAATCATGACAGGCCTTTCATAACTGCCGTATATACACAACACAAATTCAACCAGCACACCCCATTGCAACCAGCATAAACAGGCACATTTGCGACATGCGATATTTTTCGTACCAATGTGAAAACAAAAAAAGAACCTCGACGCGCACTATCTAAGCCCAACCCATGGAGGAGAACAGCCAACCCGGCAACCTTTTGTCCCGACGGTACGAATAAACTAGGTTAATGACACTTTGAAATACAGCTCAACTACGACTCAAGCCCACAGCGCGTTTTATACTCTATAATCTTATTTAAATTAGTAAAGTAGGAAAAATACGGCCTTGCCTTAAACACGGAATTCTGAAATTAGGTCAGAAAAAAAAAAAGGCACGTCTTCCCGCAGCTGTTAGTTTCCTTGACAGGAAGTTTCTAGACCGGAAGTTTCCGAACAGGAATTTGCATCAGTCGTATGTAAAAATGTTTAAATTCATTATAATTCACAAATAATATTTACAAATAAAAAAAATTTAAAACTCAAACGAGCCAATATGTTAGCTTGACGTCACACCTGCAAAATGAGATAATGCAAAATGAGATAATGCAAAAACTGTAACTTAAATCTAGTAAAAAATCATTTTTTTTTTTTCAAAATTAGTGACTTTTCTCGTTGACTTATAATGTCAGACTTTAGACACAATTTTTTTTAGACTTTTTTTCTTTTTGAGAGAGTGATTAGGAGGTCGAAAACCAGCTTTCCCGCATTATATCGATTTGAAATGAAAAAAAAAAATTGGAATTTCTTTGATTCACCCTAACGTTTAGGAATAGCCCCCATGGTCGGCTTTACAAACATACGTTTCGCCTAAGAATGAAATTTGTGTCGTCCTCTCGCTCTAAAGCCCCTCTCGTATGTGTTCTAATTACACTTTCTAGAAAGATCGATAAGGAAACTTTGAATTTTTGATCATTTTCTTTAATTCATGAGACGAGCTCGACTTCCCTGGTTTCCACCTTTTATTCATAATCGCGACAGGAACCATGATTATTTATTCAACCCCATTTGCCACGAGGCTAAACAGCAGCGTAGAAAACCATAATTTTGTTTAATTGTCTTTGTTGAATAAACAAACAAGCCTTAAAAGTCCAGGCTTCGTTGGCATGCACTTGAGAAGAGGTGTTAAACCACAACGTGCTTTGTGTTCCGAACACCATGCAATATAAATATTTGGAGACGTTTAAGATGGTCGTATATGTGTCGCTCGTGGACCTCGTGCGGTCAAGGGAACGTGATGCTGACCACCAGAGGTGTTGACCGACTGACCACTTCTAAGTTTTAGAACAATCTTGAGCCTCATAACGGATTCACCAAACGCCCTTTTTGAAATAGAATTCCCAACAATAACATATGTGCATTTTATTGAACGGCAAGCACTTGAGAAACTTTTTGGTTGGCCTGCTTTAATACATACACAGTATGCGTAAAAAGTAGCTTCACCGGACAAAATTATCTACACAAGAGCCTCAAAACCTAGGTCCAGATTGGGGTTTGGTTAACATCTCGGTCATGTGTGGCGCAGTGGCATACCGGTCCACTGTACTGTGACTGATGTTGGCGCTAATGACCTAGCTGTCGACGCGCCAGCAAGCCTCAATCCCACCCCAGGGAAGAAGTTTTGATGGTAAAATACAACTGCTAATTTAAACACAGTTACTTTCAAGAATCCATTACTTTGTTATTTTTTCCCCCCTAATCTTGTTAATTTCCCAAAATTCGTGAGTACCTTTTCGCCAGGAGTTTTATTTTATTTTTGTTGTACTTAGACAGGACCACACCAGGACAAACGCCTATTAAATAAAACAATAATAGCTAAGTCTACAGACAAAAACGAGCTTTATGATATAGCGAAGCGAGAACAACACAGTCAAGCTGTCAGAGGTGTGGTCTCCGAGCTAAGGGGGACACGATATCAAAACAGAAGTCCCACAAAAGAAGAATGTGCGCTTCAAATTTGCACTTTAAAAAGAAATTATTACTTTTTCTTCCACGTAAATCAGTAACGAGTCTTTAACCTCGGCCTCAGTTTTGTTTGTTACATCCCATATTATAATCTACCTACTACAGTTCGTAGCAGCAAAGGTGGCATGGGTATTATTTTAGTCTTCTATACAGCGAAAAATGGGAAGACTACAACAACGACTTTGTCCGTTCATTGCATTTTTCAACTCCGGAACGGTACCAGATAGAGACAAACGGTTCTCACCATTAGAAAAGGAATAAAAAAAAACCAAAAGTATGAAGCGGAAGTGGTCCATAAGTGACCGGAAGTGGCCGCCAAGGAGCCCATTATCTGTGGAACGATACCAGATAGAGACAAACAGTTTTCACTATTAGAGTGAGCGTCCAAATATTAGTTAAAATGAATTTAAAAAAAAACGGAAGTAAGGAGAGGAAGTTGCGGAAGTGTACAGAAGATCCGTTGCTACTAGGTGGTTGATGCTCCCTCTTGTTGCTTGTTACATCTCATATTAATTGCAGCTTGAAGCACCTAAGATGGAGTGGGTATTATTTTATTTAGCAATATTATTTTTTTTTGTCAAGCAAGTTGGTGAAATTGGAAAAAATAAATGTAGGGTTTCACTTAAAGGTACATTCTTCCCAACGCCATTTTTCTCGATCCCACCACATCAAGTATGGCCGCAAAATGTTTATTTACTTGCCATTAGTCAATTCCTTGCTAAAAATCAGTTTTAAAATCTGGCGAATAGGAGATTTTCTGTTGAATATTGGGAACTACATTTACTGCATCCAGAGATTATATGATCCTTTTGCGAGCTTACAATAATCATGACGTTTCGTCTCTGTGTGTCCATGTACTAACCTTTAATCGTTTGCTAATAATTACCATGAGATCAAAAATCTAAAAGACCCATCCGATAAAAATTAAAATTATTTATAGCTATTGATCGCCGAAGAAAAATTATAAGATACTAGCCTAAAATATTACAAAGTGTGATGTTAAAATACGAAAATTATAATCCGGTTAGCGTCGACACAATCTTTAACTTGATACTGTTTTCGTATACTATTCCCAAAGCCAACTGAGATAGTAGCCTGCGTTCCTTGCTGCCAGGATCGCCAGCTACTACCCATGTGAGCATCCTATGTAAGATCCTTTAAGATCCTTTAAATTCTTTTAAGATTCTTTAAGTTCTTACAGGAAGAGCAAAACTTACAAGATCCTGTAAGATCCTAGTTAGATCCTGTAAAACCCTGCAGGATCTTGTACCAAGATCCTATAGGATCTTGCACCTAATCTTATGCAAGATCCTGTAGGATCCTGCTGAGAACCTGCAGGATCTTGCCGGATGTGGCAGGATCCTACAGGTTCTTGTACCAAGATCTTACAGGACCCCTGCAAGACTTAAAGGATCTTACAAGATCTTATATAAGATGCTCACATGGGTATCTCAGTTGGCCTTGTATTCCTACGCCGAGTCCCGTGAAACGGTGCGTTGTGAACATGATGGTGATGGAGATTTCCACACACACCCTGTAGATGGAGATCTGCGCGCCTGACTGTTATAGGGCAGGCCGGATGTGCCTTTAATGGATATTGCTATTTTCTAAATCAAATTCAAATTGCGTAGTCATTTTTTGATGACCCAAGTCGGCATCATCATTTTTTTTTTTTGGAATGTATATATTATATATGTGAAAATGAATATACGCCGATTCTCAAACATTTTTTTATTTTACCATTTCTCCATTTTGAAAATGAATTCGGGGCGAAAGGAGGAAATAAGACTGTAAATGCAGGGCTGAAGGGGGCGTCTTGAGCTTTGCGCAGAGTGAACAGAATTAGTTTCTAACAAGTCCGCAGAGTGTTGTGAATGAAGATTCGGAGCAATCAGAGGGCGAGGCAAGGTCTCGTGAAAAATTAATGATTTCTCCTTCGATTCAATAGATGAATAATTAATGATTACTTCACCCCAACCTCACTCACTTTCTTTTTCTTATGTCTACCTAACCTCCATTTCCCCTTAAATGGCGTACAAGTCGAGGTGGAAATTAACCCTACCCCTGCCCCCCCCCCCTTCCCCTCCTAGTACGGTTCCGCTTCAAAAAGAATTTAAAAAATATATAAAAAAAAACAGCCCGGTCGTTCCCTAATCAATCTTACAACTCAACTAATAATCACTTTGCTACTAAAAGCAGGTCACCCCACAGAGGAGCCGAAACTCTAATAACGGCTTTTGTCTCTTCTGCTAGAAACATTAAAGACCCCCAGTAGATGGCGCTAATTAGAAGGGCAGAAACCTGGCGAAGCGACGAGTAACAGCAATTGTAAATATAAAAATAAAAATCAAGAGAGAAATTGAGAGAGCGAAGGAGAAAGAGAGAGAGTGGGTGGGGGTTGTAGAAAGCAAAAACACCCAGAACCACACACACACCCTTTTACAAGAGTGTGACATTGAAAGATTGCACACATCCCACGACGTCCGTTCATTGGTCCTTGAGGTCGTTACAGCATCTGGGTGAATGAACCCAGTAATTGGGTGTGCTGATGAGTGGGGAATCGAAGTGGATGGGATGGGAGAATTTAAAGTTACGGCAAGTCTGGAGGTTGGTAATGATTCCGGTCCTGACTGCTCCGTATATTTACAATAAATACGCCGAAAGTTCGTTTATTCAGAACATCACTTGGCGGTGGGGGAGTAACAAGTAGCAGTACAGATGACTCTTAAAGGGATTACCGGCTTGGCCATTTTTGTTAAATTTCCTCGGTACACTACCAGATGTAGTTTTTAAAGAAATGATCTAACAATTATTGAGATGTCCACGTGCCCGATTTCAGTGTTAAATGTGGCCCTAACCTTATTTCTGTGCTTTCTTCTCGTGGTGACCAGTATTTTAGAAAACTCCCGCCACGAAGTGTACTTCTTTCAACCATGGAACTGATATACTATAACGTAGTGTGATAGTATACAAGTCCATGATTAAACGTTGCGTGTTTGATGACGTCACAGCAAGAAGCCGTGACGTAAGCCGTAGCTTGTGGGAAGTCACGTGACTTGTTGTTGTCAACTGCATCGCAAAGCACGTGGACCAGCAAATCATGGACCAGCAAATCATGGAGCAACAGCTCCATGTGGGTTTATTTGTTTTCACTTTTTGGGCGACCTCGAGAACGCTGATCAGCGTGACGTCACGCTGCTTTCCACCGAGCGGATGTTGCGTCAGATTTGCGATAAGAATCACTCCGCATGCAGGTTCGGCCCAAACGAACTACATTGTGGCGCGGTTTCGCGTGTGTGAAGAGGCGGTACCATCCCTTTAATGTAAAACCCGTAGACAGAAATAATCGTCTACGCCTTTTCTAGTGTCAGTGATGCCTAGGTTGCTACCGAGCTTGGCGTTAGCAGCTGTATTTTGCAACTCCACCGAACCTCATCCACGCATAAACTACGGCAGTCGTCACTTCCGCTGTCGACGTAATGGAGCGGGTTCCACTTTCTTTGCTGTTTGGGGGGGGGGGATTGAGGCTTAATGGCGCGTCGACAACTTGGTCATTAGCGCCAACCTCAGTCACAGTGCAGTGGTCCGGGTTGCCACCGCACCACACATTACAGAGATGTTATTCAAACCCCTAATCTAAATCTTGTCATACATCTGTACATCTGTGCTGTTTGGATGTTTGGCCCAAAAAGGGTCGGCCTTTGAAAGTAGTGATATCATTCAACCAGGGAAAGGCGGCCAAGATAGCTAGATATCTAGCTACTTAGCTGGAGATTATCATGAAAACGTTATTGATGCATCTTTCTCTCTGTTAATGGTGGATACTCCACCATTATCCATAATTATATTAACCTCAAGCGAACTCATCTGCTTTACATACAAGTCGAATTTGAAAAGAATAAAGACTACTAAAATTGCACAAACAAACCCACTGGTCGCACAACGTTTCGGGATTTAATTTATCCCGTTGTCAAGATACAAGTCGAGACAGGAAGTGCACACTGCCCTGAAGAAGCTCTTCCCATCTTAATTTTGGTAGGGCACGTTTTGCGAGTTTCAAATTAGAGTTGTATAATGCTTGGCCGAAATTTGGAAATAAAAAAAACTATTCATAGTGCAGGCACGTGAACAAGTCCTGGTGCTCTTAACGTTCCGACAGGTAACAACGCAGCAACGAAGGGCGAGCAGGAGACGTTGTCACGGAAGGGGCATTGTCGACACATCACTATGAAGAAACAAAAGACCTTGAAAACATAAACTCTTGATTAGTACACATACGACCCAAAATTATAGGCTGACTTTATTTGGCAGGCTAAAAATGCTCAGCAAACAAACACGTTCAAATGTAGATCAAAGATCAAAGGCAAAGAGCTCGACCTACCATGAATCTCTCACGTTTCTGAGGAAAGGGAAGCATTAATTAAATAAGAGAAACAAGAGAAAAGCAGCGTTTGTCATCATAATCGCCACTTCTAACGCGATGGCGCGTTGACAGCTAGGTTCTTAACGCCGGCCTCAGCCACAGTGCAAGCCCGGGTTGCCACTGAGCCACACATTACAAAGATGTTATCCAAACCCCAAATCTACATCTTGTCGTATATCTGTACCTACTGCAAAAACTGAAACACCCCGTACTGGATGACAGAATCATCGTCAAATCGACACACTGTGTCTCGTGGAAGGTGGAAACAACTACGAACACCATCAAAAGATGGTGACAATCAACAAGAACTTGACGGATCGTGAGTGGACAGCGACACCAGAGGGGTATAATCCACATTAAAAGGAAGCAATGAGTAAGGTTGGTGTGACCAACACGCCAACAGGCTAAACACCACCTCTTCCTGGCCAATGCGGTGGTAAGCCGAGTGCCATTCCTGGAGAGGCCGGAGAGGCCCTTTAAGCCCACAACTTATTGTCGTCTTTGTTTGTCCCACAAGGCTTGCCAAGCAGTGAGCAATCTAAGATGTAGAGTTGAAAAGGCGTCTGAGGGAATAAGGCACAGACCCCTATCAAGGAGACCAGAAAAGGCCCCGTCCGCTTCAGCATCAGCATGCTCACTTGCAACTATACTGGCATGACCCAGAATCCAGCAGAAAATCACAGTTTTCCACCAGTCAGGCAAGCGGGAAAGCAGAGCTTGGATTCGCTGTGTCAAGGGGTTCTGGCGGTTATATGTTGTCAAGGACTCCAGGGCCATCATGGAGTCACTAAAGATGATAAAATGCGTGCCCCGAAGGTCAAGGATCCATTCAACAGCCAGACCGAGTGCCAGAAGCTCCACCGAAAACACAGAATAGCCTGATGGAAGGAGATGGGAACCGCCAATATCCGGCGTACTGATAACATGGAACTTCTGCAAGACCTTGATGGTGGCGTGAAACATTTTGAGAGGGTTGCCAATACAAATAGTGTGCAGGACACTAAAATTTCCTCTTTACTACAAATGGAGCCCAAACTGCGACGTGTAAATGGTCACTGGCCCCGGATGTAACTGATCAGACCGATTTCTGTAGGATGCTCAAGGAGGCTACAAAACTATTATGGCTCAAGAATCGGTACCAATACAGTGAGCAAAGCAAACAAAACAACACACAAACAAGCGACATGATTTTAACGATGACTTACCGTAATACCTTCATGTGCACTGTAGACATGTAGACTTTAATTCTACATGGCTACTGTAGATTTAAAATCACGTAGACACGATTTTATAGTATTCATCGTTAAAACCATGCACCTTGTTTGTGTGTTTATTTGTTTGTACAACTGATTTCGAACCACTGTAGGGAAAATTGGAGAGAGTGGTAAAAAAAAACGGAACTTTATTTGATTTTCATTTAGACCTATTTCATTCAATTAAAATACTCACAACAAAAAAAGTCTAACTTCAATTTACCAAATAATTTCTTGATATTCGTCAATAAAAAAGTGAATTTTCGGTGGCTTTCATCTTCTTGCATATCTTCCACATTCCTAAGACTTTCCGAGTGGAACAGGCTTTGGCTTCGAGAACTGGTTTGTTGTTGCGCTTGAAGCGTTTGAACTTGCCCTTTCCACTTCCACTTTTGGTTTGGGTTGATGTCTGTGGCACTCGTGAATGTGCCTCCATCTGTGTGATGGGATAGCGGCAAAAGAGTGCTATCTACTGAGACAAGGTCGTGGGTCAACTCGACGTTACGAACTTGGTGACGTCATTACGTGAGGCTTCTTGGATGTCTATAAGAGGTATGTATACCAAGCACTCTGAAAATGTTGAAAAGAATTGCTTTCTAGTGCCCAGAGATGGGGTTCATATTTGAGTTACTTTAAAACCTCCCCAAAAAGTGACCAATGGTAAAAGACAATATTTCGAAGTCAGTCATTGGATTCGGAATACTAGCTAGGGTGCTGGATTTCATTGTTCCTAACTGCTTTACCCGCCTGACTTCGTGGTCCATAATTATTTTTGTTATAATAGACTTACCTTCCTTTTTGAGGCAAAATGAAGACAAAATCCGAAGGGGTGAAGGCCTAAATTTCCGACTGGATCCTATTTTTTGTTTCTGTATTTTTCTCATTTTACCCAATTTGATGGATTTGTACCAACTCCTGGTATTTCCGACTGTGGCCCGTTTTTCCTACTTAGACTCTTGGTTGGGTTGGCCTTCTAGATATACGTTCGTTAGAATACGTGCCTACCTTAAAAAATTGTCAACAAGAACTATCCTTGCGATTTGGGGCGTACAATTGCCCCATAACAGTCAAATGTGTAATTTAAATAATTCCAGTTCTTGAAGATGGGTAATTGCGGTAAGGTTGATTCGCTCACTCAATCCATGTATCTTGTGATTCACTTCACCATCCTGCATTTATTTCCGTTACCTGGGAGCAGACGGTGTCTTTCACGTCCTGTGTCCTGGTTTGTTTTTTTCTCACAGAATCCGACTGCGCATTTTTGGTGTCTTTGTAAGTCCTGTAACCCGGGAGCAGACAGATATTTATTTTTGGTTTTTCTCTCAACCCCGATTACGTGACTTCATGAAACCAAGTACAATGCCAGATGGAGAAGACATTTCTGCACAGCCTATATGAAGGCGGGCAAATGTAGGAGTACAGCTGCCCCATAACAGTGAAATGTGTAATTTAAATAATTCCGGTTCTTGAAGATCGGTAATTGCGCTAAGGTTGCTTCGCTCACTCAATCCATGTATCCTGTGATTCATTTCACCACCCTTCATTCATTTCCGTTACCCGGAAGCAGACGGTGTCTTCCATGTCCTGTGGGCTTTTTTTTTCGCACTGAATTCGACTACGCAGTTTTTGTGTCTTTGAAAGCCCTGTAACCCGGAATCAGACAGATATTTCTTTGGTTTTTCACTCAAGACCGATTACGTGACTTAATCGGATTTTAACAATCCTAAGATCTTCTTTCACCCTCAGTTAAAATAGTAACTACGTGTTATTATAAAAAAGTTTATTTTATAGACTAACTAAGAGATGAAAACGTAAACTTTTTCTCAACATTTGTTGCTTTACAACATTTGTTCCCCTTCTGATTTGTCCTCTCTGGCCTGTATAGCCATAATCCCCCACCTTCTAAATGTAGCATTGAAAATGTCTTTAAAATATACCCACTGTCAATAATTTTATATCATAAATTTGCCATTTTTTTATGTGAACTTTTGATTTATGTGACTAGTTTTCACTACTGTTTGGCAAATGGAGTGGATTTGACCTGTACAGCTTTTGTTCTAAATACTAGAATTAACCTGAGTAAGAAATGTTTAACTTTATTTTGTCATAAACCATTAACTATTTTTTCTCTAAATAAAGAATTTACAAAATGTAGTGCCATTAATGGCCCAGTGAGGATCTGTGGAGGTCAGGTTCAACCTCGGTCTCTGGGTCACTCCAGTTCAGTGTGTCAATTCGGACGTGTGCTTCAATCTAACTGAATGGGTCAATTCAAGTTGGAAATTTGCATGACTGGTTCAGTCAAGGTCAGTGGATCAATCTGGGTCACTGGGTCCAACCTCTTTTAATGGGTCAATCCTGTTTTACTGGCTCAGCAAGAATCTGCCGGTCAATCTGGGTCAGGATCGAAGTCGGTACCTGGGTCACTCTGGTTCAGTAGGTCCATCCGGACCGGTCTTACAATCTGGTTCAGTGGGTCATCCAAGTTGGCAATCTGCATCACTGGGTCAATCCAGGTCAGGGATCAATCTCGGTCACTGGTTGTATACTGTTTTGCTGAGTCAATCTGAGTCTCTCAGTTAGGCGTCACCAAAAAAGGAACCCATTCCATCTCACCCCAAGAAATATGAATATAAAAGTCCACACCAGGACATGTAACAGGTAGACGTCATTTGTAAAATACATTAGGATATTTTATACAATTGTTGGAGCCGGTACCTCAAAAAAAACAAGTGCGTCTACTTTTACCAGCTACACCCGTAATTTTTTTTTTAATCCAATCTTTTTCATTCATCATCTCTTATCTTTTTTTTTTTTTATATTTTACGTCCTAACTAAACGTCACCTACCGGAAGACAAAAAAAAAATGAGAAGACGAAGACGAAGAAGAAAAGGAAGAAGTCATCCGGAAGAGGCCGCTCGTGCGGATTCCAATCACGAAGAAGGTGGTGGCATCGACAAGGCACTCATCGCTGATTAGTTCCTTTCCAGCCGAAGAATATTCCATAATGCATTCCGCCATGCATTCTAACGTTAAATCAAAGGCTTCCCTCGGAATGGGAAAAATGCGGCGCTATGGGTGTGCGGGTGGTGTGGGGGTGTGAAGAAGATAGGGGAGGGGATTTGTCTTCGAGCCAAAGGCGCAGCCAGAAATGAGCAAGTACCAAGGATTTACGCCGATTCAATAAAGTAATAATAATTACTCTACAACAATTGAAAATTTCGTTCATTTTTTTTCTGACTCGTCAGGAATTCTGAAAAGAGATTAAACGGAGCCGGGTTTCGAAAAGGACGAAGAAAGGCAGAACGGGCCTCTTATTCCAGGTTAAATGAATGTCAGTCGAGGAAAAAGGGAAGATGCTGGATTAAAGATTTAGTTCTTTACAATTTAAGAGACTATATGGCTTGGCAAAAAATATATATAGTCTAGTATAGCATGCAGTACAGCATAGTATAGTATAGTGGCAGACGCATCGAGCCAAAGCTAAAACTATAGCGCCCAGCCACCACCCCGAAAAGAGAGAAAAAAAGGACGCATTCAAAAAACATGTCCAAACGATCTTTGAAAAAGTTTAAACTGGTGGCAGCCACAATATAATGTAGAAGAAGGTTCCAAAGTGATACAACGCTTTCAGAGAAATAGCAATGCCTAATGGTCAGCTTGGAAGGGTTGCCAAGATATAAGGTTGCAACTCTTGGTGTAAGTAGCAGCGAATCAGAAAAAAATTGGCAGTTTGACATCAATTATATTGTTTAAAATGAGATGTCCACGTCTCTGTCAAGGCGTAGCCGAAGAAAGTTGAAGATGGTTAAGATAGTTTTACAAATTATTTTGTAGATAAGGTAGGTGACATAGAGGCATACAATGTTTAGTTAGATTCCGATGGTAAGTTTCAATATGGGAAAAGAAAGAGTCGTAACAAAATCAAGATCTAGAGACTTTTGAACAATACTCGAGAACATGCTGAAGAAAAGTTTTAGAACTACCACGAAGCAGAGGTGGCTAGAATTATTACTTACACCTGTGTTGGAGAAAAATAAGGAATTAACGCATGTTAGATGACTAAATAAAATACTTTGATAGACTTTAATGAAAAAAAAATAATCCACAACAGTGCTGAATTACAGTGCTTAAAACACCGGCGCTGTTGTGGTCCACTGCTTTGTTTTACTTCCCAATGTAGTATTTACTGATTTGAACGAAGTTTTCTCATCTTCTATCATACCTGAATGACCACGTTAACATCCCCATTGCTAAATAAAATTAGCTGCTACCATTTCAAATGCCACTGACTGACAGTCAAAATGCAACCCCAAAAAGACTTTATAGATTGTAAACAACGTGTTAATCTTTAACCGAACCATTGGAACATACTAGATTCATACATACTAGAGTAGCGGCACTAGGAACATTTTTCACGGGGGGGAGGAGGGGGTGGCACACATTTTGATCAGATTTCTAGTAAACAACAGTAATTCGAAGTTTTATCAATTAATTTACTCACCAAAAAATTCCAGTACGAATAGGGGCCTATATCGAGGAAACCTGTGTAAGGGATGGAACCGTAGGGAGGGGTAGTGGAGATTTTATAAAGTAATAAATGAAAATTTGTGTAGTTTATTAATAAGAAAATCCTGCAAGCTCGTTACTGTTATTTTTTTAACGTCAGCATGAATACCGTTTTGGTTTGCGATTGTGTTTTAACTCTAAAATTCAAACACCTGAAATCTAAGGGAAGGAGCACGTGCCAACCCCCCACCGCTGTGCCACTACTGACTAGCGTTGCTTGAAGTGTGGATGATGAATTACAAAATCATTGAGAGTGAGGAGTGGTTGTTAGGCTTATTTGTTTAAACAACATAGAACAATACGCATAAAATATTACTAGTTTCTGCAAAGTCCCGGTGTAGTTGACACTTATCTGTATAAAAGTACTCCCGCCTTCTACGAGATCTGTAAGGTCTGGACCATACATCTTCAATATTCAATAAAATAAGTTGTTACCAACGGAACGAAAAGCCAATGGGCTCGAGATTTATTAAAGTTGTTACCACTTCGAATGCCACTGACAGTCAACATGCATAAAAAAAATTTATTGGTTGTAAACCATAGTTTTAAATCTTCATGTAAACCATTAAGTGTGTGGGAGGAGTAGAGAGCTTCTTTCACAGAAAGGCGTGAAATCTTTATCTCTTTCGGTCGTCTTGATTTCTTGCCCACATTTTTGCAGCCATATAAAGAAGAAAAAAAAAACCGCTACAACTGACGGATCAAGCAATAGGTCAAGTCAGCCCCTGGCATCGGACAGACGGGAGAGGGTACATTTTCTTTCTTTTTATATATTTATTTTCTTTTCTGGCTGACCAAAACCATAGGGAGAGGGAGAGAGATGTAGAGGTGGTGAAGAAGAAGTAAATTTCATCAGCGACTTTTCAAAATCAACGATGGTCAGAGATCTTTTAGCCTGAGGGGAGTTTTTGAAAGATATCGCTAGCTTGGCTGACCGAGTTGGGTTGAGTAAGACTGGGGGCTGCTGGTGTTGACAGCTATTCCTACGAGAACAGCTTTTCGATAGCCGAAGCTCGAGTTTTATGCGAGAAGGGGAAGAGAGGAAGAGAGTGAGATGAGGAAAGGAGACGGGGGGGGGGGAAGTGAGGGGTGAAGGGAAAACGCTTGGCCCGCCACCGGATCGTCTTGCTGACGAATGAAAATGTCCACTTTATGTAGATCTCGTCTTTTTCTTACTCTTTCGTCGACGTCACGGCACCGTTGTGAGGTCTTCACACTGCACACCACCAAGATACCTCGCCAAGGCTGGTCACGGATTCTCATCGATCTCAGACAACTTAACGAACAGAAACCCTAGAAATGGATTTTCTCCTCCACCCACCCCTCCACCTTCTCTCATCGCCAAAACCCGTCACTCCTTCTATCTCTCATCCAACTTCCCCCAGGCAACGCCGCACATTCATTGGACGTCTGTACTTCCTTCATTTAGGTTGAGGGTAAACAGTTGGTGTGTCTCTGGTCCCTGCCTTTCCCCAATTTAGGAGAACAGACCCTGCCTGCAGTTAATTTTGTGATGGTTATTGGTTGCGTAATAGATGATTGACTTTTATTATGATTGTTCATAGAGCACGAACGGTGTACAAATTAACTGATGGATATGAACAAATAGCCCACCGAAATGTTGTTTAGGGAACTTACGATGGGAGGGGAGGGTGTGTGGTGACAAAGAAAACAGTGTAGAAACGGAGTGGTTGAAATAGTAGTACATCAATGTAAATCAGGGAAGGTTTCAAACTAATTCATGCGCTGCATGCATAGGTTTGTGAAAGGTCTGTTTTAGCTCTAAAGGTGCCAGTGAGGTCAGGCTGAATACCCAACTGAATAGCGTCTAGCCTGACCAGGCATCGGACTACAGAACGAAACCGGGTGTCTTGTCTGTCAACTTCCGTACATAAGAAGGGAGCATAAGCTTTCTCAACATTTCACAGAAATTTGTAACAGTGGGAAGAGGTTAGAAGGAAAACAGTTTATAGAGTTTACAGAACAAGTAGGAAAACAGATCAAGAACCAGTTGAACTAGCGGTGAGTCAAAGTGAAAAGGGGAAGCCTGTAAAGTAATTACTGTATAACCAACAAGGATTTGTCACAGACTGGAAACCAATACACAATATCAGGTAGTACCTGGCCGTGTCAGTATGGCTCAGCGGTAGGACCTCGGTCTTTGATTTCAAAGGTCGAGGGTTCGATTCCCCGCTTAGGCAGTCTGACATATAAGTCCAAAAAGCAACGTGAATAGGTTTGCATCCGTATTTATTTAGCTTACCTGTAGCTTATCACTTTCCGTGCTTTGAATCTCACTTTTCAATTAACTTGGTGCAGGACGACATCTGATAACTCATCTGTGTATGTTGGTCACAGAAAATTTTGATTCCAATAAGTTGTTTTAGGCATGTTATGGCACCACCAAAACCACTCCAAATTTTGTCAGTCACGCCAAAGTTTTGCAGGAGATACAGATAATTATAAGACCAAGTTTACTTGTTTGTTTAACATCTCTGTAATGTGTGGCGCAGTGGCAACCTGGATCACTGCACTGTGACTGATGTTGGCACTAATGCCCTAGCTGTTGACGCGCCATAAAGCCTCAATCCCTCCCCCCTCAAGTAAGTCATAAGTCTAGTTGGGAAACTTTTTCTCTACAGGAGATACCAAGATTAATGAAGGTTCTACGAAATTGTTCATCAAGATTCGCAATATTCATAGCAGCCTTCAAGTTAGTTTATTTCCCCCTACGTTCAGATTTGGTCAGGCAGTGCCTGCAATTAGGAGTAGTGCAAAGGGCGCAAGGCACCCGGGTTCAAAAGGCCGGGGGGGGGGGACAAAAATTTACGTATCTAGGGCCCAAAAGAGACCAAATTCACTCTTGTTTGGTTGCAGTTGAGAGTCAGTTTGCCCCAATATTGTTTACTTGTTCAAGAGGGGCCCAACATTACGTCCTTGTACCCCTCCTCGGAAAAAGGTAGTGATGACACTCTGTTCAGATCACCAGTAATTGTAACATTGTAACCAATGAGTTTTCTCCCATATTGACAACACATTATTTTAAATCAGTTCTAAACAAAAACTCTCTCCCATTTACAACATGTTATTTAAATCAGTTTTTAAACAAAAAAAAAACTCGCTTAACCAACACTCACTGCACCAACACTCAGTCAAATTGACCAAACCCGAATTATTAAGTAAAGAAAGATGCCCAAATTCCACTTAGTCGTTACCACATATTAGCTAGGGTTAATACAGCAAATCCCGTTCTCAGTGGTAACATTACATGCCGCAGTGCTATACTGCTTGCTTTGCACGCCTTCTTCAGTTTCATTTGCACCAAGTTTACACCACTACTAATGAAAAAAAAAAATATTTTTTTTTTACTTTTTAACCATGGAATTCAAAACACCCTCACTCAATTGTAGGTTTTCTGTCATTTCTGAAAATAGCATCTGACGCAATCATCATCTTCCCTTTATGCACACTGACAGGAAGATTCCATATGGGAATGGTTGGCTGTCTGGCAAGTGGAAGACACACACACACGTTGCATGGAACCACGCAAGGCACAAGGCACTGATAGCCCAGGTTCTGGCTCACTTTTCTCCATAAAACAATGCAGTGAATTGGCGATTGCGAGGGGGCCCTCACAGCTGCTTGGCGTTGGGCGTGGGAGTTGCTAACGGGGGTTCCTGACAGTTTCAGAAAGTAATCATCTCCCTTCTGACAAGATGGTTTTATTCGACGACAGGTCTTGTCAGTTGCCAAGTACATGCGCACGCCCTCACGCGCTGGCGTCACGAATAGGCAAGAAACAGTACACCTCCCTATTCTACAATATCTCGGCAAGTCGTCATCGTCGTCGTTCGTCCGACGTCTTCTTCGCTTTGTCGTCTGCATCCACCCTCTGGCAGCTAGTTTCTCGAAACTCTTCAGACGGCTGCCGCGGGGCCAGGAAAAAGATATGAAAAATGGGCCGCCCGATTTCTGAAGGCCTCGTCAAGTGATATTAACATTTCTGCCAACGAATTCTCGATTGATATTGTGCTCTGCACGTGGATTGGAGGACCTACTTACAGCTAAAGGAGATGTACCTAACTAACGAATGGTTAAGTTTTGTTCGACAAGAGTGGTTTTTCCTGTCGTGTTTGCCAAGAGCAAGGCAGAAACACACGGTAGTAAGAAACATGGGGCTGAACTTCATCAGCAAAACTGCGAGGACACTATTCATTATGACCACTTGCATTGTCAGTCACTTTTATAGCTGCGAATAAGCATTAAACAGTAACCAAAACTGCTAAACTAAAACATAACAACACCACATTAGCCCATGATTCACTGAAAGTAAGAGGTCGGCTCTGCCCTCTCTTGCACAAGCAACAGAACAAATGGCGGTGTCACAATACATCCGCGATTATGCTTGGTCGGAATATCACTTTACCATTCTACCTCCTTAACCTAACGTTCGTAAAATTTCAGCACAACTGCAACCTCTTCGTATTCGGTGGTGTTTTATTTTTCTACTAAAAAATGCCTCCTGATAGGCGGACAAACCACCACAAAGACATCAAAATGAACAGACAAATTCACTGAGAAAAAAATTCCAACATTAAAAAAAAATATGATTGCTTACAAAGAAATCATTAAAAAATGTACATAACTATAAAAAAAAGTTATGAAAAAAAATAAAAAGATAAGAGGGAACAAAATCACGAATCATTAATTTAAACAAGTATAGCACAATCGTACCATTGCCGAAAGAAATGGGGAAAGCAACAATTTTAAGCAAGATACAAGAAAATTAAATTTAGAAAAAGTTAACTCACAATACTGAACATATTTGCTAAGTTGGGTTTTGATCAAGTAAGCACTTAAACAAATGTTGGCACTAGGTCACTTGAATTCGGGGTGAGTCCAACTGCCAATACACTTCTGGCCCCCCCCCCCAAAAAAAAGAAAAATATCGTACTAAAGTCATCTGTTATTGTGAAAAGCATATTTGTTTCTTTAATTGCAAAGAGTGAAGTTACTGTTATTTTATGAGTGTGAATGTTATTTCATAATAATAATGTGACTGAGCATAAGAACTAATGACATTTACTGTATAATAGCCGTACACATAAGTCCCTTATAAACGTCACATAGGGGTGAGGTCTCACAAACCATGAACACCCTTTCAATTAAACGGCAAAACAGTTTGATAAATATTTCCGGGCACACCCAGAAATTTGAACACAATTTTCAATAACTACTTATTACAGGTTTGACGCTTCGCATTGAAATTACGATTTAGAGAATGTGGTCACGTATGGGTGAAATCTCGCAACCGTAAACACGGTTTCCGTTAAACGGCAGAACGGATTGGTAAATATTTCCAGACATATGTAGAAGTTTGAATGCAGTTTCCAATACCTGTTTTATTACATCGATTTTAGGATTTACAGCACCAAAAATAAAAGCAAGTTTTCTTTAGTAAATTCGGTTACAAGTTTACAACGGCTGTTGCTGTACTTCTTAATAGCCGTGCCTCAATCGCACACCATACTTTAACAGCGCTGCTCGCTTTAGATTGGCCTTGCTTGTAACTACACACAAAAGAGGATTCTAAAAAAACTTACTGAATGAAATGAACCAACAGAACGAAATGATAAAGAAAAGATCTTCTCAATTTAAAAATACAATTTGGTCACTATAAACCGCACCAAGGCACACCATTCACTCTAGGAAATTAAACTCGTCATTTTGGAGAAAAAAAGCAAGCCCAATAGCATAGAGTCTATAGGGATGTAAGAGCTGTAATTGCTGTAGTTTAGACGCCGAAGCCATGGAAGCAGATGGAGAAATGGACAATCTGGCTAGGTAATTCCATTTGGAAATTCCAGGGGCCTTTTACATGTCACAATATACAGGAGCACGAGACATCACAGGGTCCTTCTCTGCCCAAAAATGCCAGAGGTGGCTGACGTTAGGATCGAACTATGACCTCTTGACCATGGAATAATCGTGCTAACTATTGGGTTACCTTGCGCCATTAGGATATAAGAGCGGTAATAATGCTCTCTCAGATGACAAATAATTACACCCTTCTCCAATTATCATGATTTGTTTACGTATTACTAATTATAACGCCACTAATGATTAATTTCACCACCAAATAAGCAATTTATCATTTTATCACGATTATGGTTTAATCACAGGTTTGCGTTTTAAAATACTCTTTTGCGGAGGCGGAAGTCAATTTTTACGACGGAATCTTGATGGGTAGTCCACTATAGTTTTATTGAATTTTGAAATGAAAAATATTGCAAATTTGAATATACCGTGTACTCGTTTCACATGAAAATATTTTCCCAATCGTGAACAGCTTGTCCATCTTCGAATGTTTGCACAGCAGCAGGGGAATGCCAGCCAGATAGCTGTGTCGAAGGGGTCGAAGGCAGAAGAAGAACGTCGGTAAAACGAACGGAAACCGGCTCGCCTCCACCGTCTTGTTGTCCGTGTGCGTCCGGCCGCACTGAGTCCGACGGGGTGGAAAGAATAGGCTGGCCAACTGACAGGCCAGGGCCTAATAAGCGTGACTCCAATGTTGATACAGTGCAGCCAGAGGTCTTCCTCGAGAGGCCCATCAAAAAAGACTTTCTTCGGCATGGTCGGTTTAAAACAAGATGTTAAAACAACAAGCGATCAACACTCGAACCACCAACTAACGTTTCCATAGCCGCTCGCTGTGTTACGCGCAGTGACGATACTTCCACGGGAAAACGACGTCGTTAGGCCTACTATCAAGTCATCCTCATGGCAGTTTGGTTGTTGACCTATTTAATTATTCCGCAAATGAAATAGATTCAAATCGTGTGTGTGTGTGTGTGAACGTGTGTGCGCACGCTAAGCAAAGTCTTATAGACCAAAACCGCAAACCTTATTAACGTTCCTACCGCCCCCACCCCCCTCCATCTGGGATTAAAATGCTTGGGTGACCGCTATTGTTGTTCGAATTTGCGGTTGCGTCGTCTCGCCCGTCTTTAAACTGATTTCATTTTGCTTGACTTGAAGCCTGTTTGCGAGCATACCCTTCTCATCCCCCCCCCCCCGGGAGGGGAATTAACTTCCACTTTATTAAAAATATTTGTTTTTGTTTCGGTAGGGTTTTTGTTTGTTTATATTACGTCATGATGTGATTATACAAAACTGTTGTTCGTGCCAACTGAGCGAATAGAATGGAATGGTATAATAAACAAAGTAAGCAGTGAAGATAAACAATAATAAACGGGATCATTAAAGCGGTAATCTCTATTCCTATGCCTGAATGGATGGATTAGTTTTGAAGCGGTATTACCCTCGTTTTTTTACTTATTCATTTGTAAAACTTGCTTTGGAATAGAAGTTAGTTCATTTCTATCACTTGATGGCGACACCTTTAGCCTTCTGTGTGGGCGCTGGCATTTGATATGATATTTCATTCATTAGGCTAATTAAGAGAACTATTTAAGACAGTGAAGGTCTTTGAAATAAAATGGATACATTTAAAATGGCTAAATGGTTACATATTTAAAAACATTCGAAAATGTTGCAATTACCACTTTTTTACTCCGTTACAATTACAGGCGAAGTCCTAGGTCTCGTCAGTATTCATGAGTTTCGACCTTTGGTCTGAAAACTCGTGGGTTCAATTCCCTCTCAGACAGTCTGACATTCAAGTCCAGACGGCAACGTAAATAGTTTTGCATCTGTATTGATTCATATTACCACTCTTTAGCATACATCCTGTGCTTCCGTTTGCAATGCTACGGAAGTGGCTGGGCTCGTAAAGCCAACTGAGGAATCTGGTCAGATAATATTCACCGTAATTGCAGAATCCACCAAACACGCAGAACCATCAAATTCCATCATCACTGATGGCATATCCCCAAGTTACATTTATATCATCTTAAACTCATCTTACAACACGAATAAGAATGAGAAAAAAGCGAGGCGAGAAAGACTGTGCATGATAGCACCAATGAAAATGTCTAGAACAGGCAGAGAAGATCGCAAAACTGCTGACTGTGTCCAATAATCTCGTTGACCTGACTGGCAGGTCCGGCAGAGACTTTGTTAGGGCACCTGAACTGAACTGTATGAATGGTTAAAAATTGCATTATGTATTGTTAAAAAAAGACACTCAAGCTCGACGCATAAAACGTTAAAAACACTGGTACCTAATATTTCGGAGCAATATGGTGGTTGGCTTTATTTTCAAAGGTTAAAAACAGAAAAAAAAACTCACACACTCAACAACTACCTTACCAGGTCGCCATTTGAATGTTCAACATGGCGACCTGGTAAGGTGGTTGTTGAGTGTGTGAGTTTTTTTTTCTGTTTTTGACCTTTGAAAATGGAGCCAAGCACCATATTTCTCCGAAATATTAGGTACCAGTGTTTTTAACGTTTTATGCGTCGAGCTTGAGTGTCTTTTTTTGAACTGAACTGGATGAGATGTTTGGTAGGTCTGGCACAGACTTTATTACGGCAACTGAACTGAAATAGAACAAAAATTATTATTATGTAGACACATATATATCTTAGGCATATCTTAGAAGGGAAACACCAGACATGGTAGATTCAGAGAAGTTGTCTAAAACAGGCAGAGAAGATCCCAATGCTGTTGACTGTGCCCGGTAGTCACGAACACAAGTCAACGTCCTTGGGATTTTCTCTGCCTGTTTTAGACATTTTCCCAGGGTCTACCATGCCCGGTCTTCCTCTCCTAAGATATACCTAAGATACATGTTGTCTATATATAATATTCGTTCACTTTAGGAAAACGTCTAGTGAAAACACTGGTAAACTGGAGACCAAATAGCAGAACCATCGGGTAATGCCAGAAACAGAAATATAGACAAGAAAATACAAAAAAGTTAAAGATGCATGGTCTCCAAGGATTATACTACAGTTTCCTTTGTAATTCCTGATCATATGCTGATTGGCTTATTTCATTCAAATACACAGTACGCCCCAAAGATCCTGTCCAATGCAAAATAAATTGCAATGGAGTGGATGTACTTGGTTGTTAATAACTATACACTTGTATTGGATGTCAGGTATAGGGATCCGATTGTGAAGCCCAAACTTGGAAATCTCATCACCTAAACTATGAAAAATAGGGGTGTGAAGTAAATTAAAAAGTTTTTAAGGGACATGAAAATAATCCCACGCAGGACGTAGGGAAGACCTCGCACCATAAACATGGAAGATATGGGCAAAGGGGGCATGCAGTGCAAGACAGCTAAAATGGGGTATTGGTAAATATGCAGCCTGCTTCCTCTAATGTTGCTCTAATAATCATATAAACTGGGCTACAGTGCTCGTTTTCGCCAGCGAAAGACGCATGGAATAGGTCTATCTGATCAGTGCTGTATAATAAAACAGTGCATATTCGCTTGCCGCTATATATGTGGAAGGCTTCCCTTCACTGCACACATTGTTCTGACCGATTCTCTCCTGTGTACAGTGAGGTTTATGTTTTGCTTCCTGTGCTGGTTTACTTTTATGTTACTTTAAAATTTTTTTGTTTACTTTATATCCATGTTTAGAATAACGTAGATGACACGTTTTAGAAAGTTTCGAAAGCGACCTCCAAGTCAGTTTCCTAATCGTCTCCACTACAGCTGATTTCCCATACGGGAATATTGTTGTTAACTTCCTACATCAACTCCATTGGAATTTATTTTGCATTAGACGGGCCTTTTTTTATACTACTGTGTAATGCCTAAATTAATTAATAACATACGTAAGGCTGCTGTGAACCAGATACTCTGAACGCTCATTTCTTTAGATCTGCAGCGCCAATAACCTGTGGTTTATATTTTAGTTTTAAATCATTAAGTACACTAACTTTTCAATCCTAAGAATTTTGATTTAGCAAGTGAAGTTCTACGATATACGTTAATTCCCCAAAATGCATAAAATTCAGCCAAAAATGTTAAGATTTTTAAAAACAAGCAAATTTAAACAGTAGGGATGGAATGCCACAATCCAAGTCGACATTAACAAACAGTTAAAAAAAATCATTGTAAGCTTAACACACTTACATTGAAGACTAAACGATTATAAACTCAGGAAAAGCAGTTTCGTGAATTTCCCCCGCTTCCCAACAGACCATTTTACGCAGCAAGCATTCCTTCTGCACCATCATCGATTTGAGAGGGACGGCGCCGACTCGGCCGCAGGGCCTGGTGGTCGACGGGCAGGCAGCAAGGAAGCATTACCGGTGTGGGATTCAAGACCAAGTGGCATAGGAGCCCATCAGGCCACCGGGAGAAGCGGGTATTAGGCGAGGAAAACTTCTTCCCCAGAAGACAACGAGGGAAAAGGGGAGAGAGGGAGAATGAGAGAGAGAGAGAAAGGACCACGCGCTCCAGGCGATGAGGGGCTCAAGACCCTGACACACACGGAAACAAGGAACAAAAGGCTGAAGACTTAAGGAGGACAGAGAACGAAGGGGTGAGGGGGAGGAACCACATTCACCGTATATAATGAATAGGAATCAAGCCTCAAATCCTCTTGTTTCTGGCACCACCTCGTTTCTATTAGTCGTTGGTGATGACTTGAGAATGAGTTCAGTGTGGGTCGAATCAAAAATTTGAGTCACACGAGTTGAAGACTGAAGCAATATTTGATTTTTGTAAGGGAGTAAGGTGTTTGTTGGAACGATAAATAGTTCACACGTTTTCGCGATACCTTGAAAAATGTGTGAATTCACAACAGAAAAGTGGGAGGGGGGGGAGATATATGTTTAGGTTACAAATCTGTAGGAAGGCAAATG
>JAHWFP010022850.1:0-21972 GCA_023313725.1 Lithobius niger
AAAACAAATGTTACAATAAATAAACACAAGACTGCGTAAATCATAAAATGGCGTGTGAAGCAAGAGACAATACCGAATTAGACACAAAAAGAATTGGATACAAGTTTTATATGTAACAATGTTCCATTTTAAAAGGTACACATCCCTAATGTGATCAATAATTTCGTGTCTTTGCTTAAGCCCTCCAAAGGATGCTAAAGGATGCTTATTTAAAGGAAGCTACAAAAATAACCCTGGGAAATTATATCTACATATGTCAAAAATCCTGGTAGTCATGAATTACTGATGTTGACAAAATGCGGACATGTTACCTGATGTCCTAAATACAGGGTGTCCCAAAAGTCCCAGTCCCCCCCTCACAACTTTTTAAAGGGTTGAATGAAGACAGTGAAACCCTGGCAATGTAGGTGTGGGTAAAGGATCTACCTTTGTGTACAACCGGCATTTCGGGTGCCCCCCTCCTCCCCCGGGAGGCCCCAACTCGGAAATTTCCAATGGAATGGGGGGTAAAAGAATACCTTATTTGAAAGGTCTTCATTAGGTGAGTAAAATTAGGCGAGTATATCATATATATTCCTTTACCCCTCATTCCAATGGGGGAGGGGGGGGGCAGGCGAAATGCCAGTTGTACACAAAGGTAGATCCTTTAACCAAACCTACATTGCCAGGGTTTCACTGTCTTCATTCAACCCCTTCAAAAGTTGTGAGGGGGAACTGGGACTTTTGGGATACCATGTATAATTCTAGTGAAAATTGCTTACAATCATCATCGTTCAATTAAATTTAGGAACAAACGAGATCAAATAAATCTTAAAACAGCAGATGAAAGAAGACCGGATGGTGCGCATGTTTTTTTTGCATCTGCTAAAATACAGTCTCATTATGGGAACCAAGTGAAACCCTAAACCACTTTCTCAGTTGCTCAACCATTTGGGATATCTGAAGTGAACATTTCCGACCAATTGGTTGTGCCTGTGAAATTGTTAACAAACTGATGATGAACCTGAAATTCTATTCATGCTGAGATTGATAAGTTTTAAGGAGATATAATCCTGGGACCAACATTGCCCCTGTTTCTTTATTTTGTTCCCCTTTTTGAAATATGTTACACTGTGGAACAATCATTGTTGCCCACAAAGTTTACCAACAGAATACAAATGGTTACATAACAACGGGTTTATGTGAGAACAATTTGTTTAGTCAACATTAACAATTGTAATTAGTAAAGGCGGTAGGTAACCTTTACTGTAAGGTTTGACCTGGGCCTCCCATGTTAAAGTCGTAATTTTTATGCTCGATATCTCCGCTATCTTTCAATATTTTCAACTCATATTCGGTATATATGCTTTGCTAGACTTGGCCAACACGTGTGTACCAACATATATTAATGTTCGATTTGTCACATCCGAGTTTTGGCTTCAGGCAGAATCGCGATTTTCTCTTTTGGCTAGGTGGTGGACGACGTCTTGTACTTTGGACACGTCTATTCAGCACTCTCTGCAGACTAAATCATTATTCCAGAAAGCCACTTCCGCAGATGTGTCTTTTTCTTATTAGAATGATCAGTTTCATTGCGGTCCATTGTTTTAAGCCTTTGAATTTGAATTTGTTTATTGAGACGTGGCCAAAAGCCGTACGCCCACTGCAAATTAGTAACATAAACACCACAACTTATGCAGGCCTTGTTAGATGGCCAACAGTGCAATTCAGGTAACGCTTTCGAATTGTCTATACAACGCTCTCTAAAGACTAAACCTTTTTGTAAGGTAATGACTATTCGGACAAGAGTACATAGTCGACTAAAGTACAGAAGAACAACATGGTATGCCAAGTAACATGAATTAGAAAACAAAAACGATTTCGTTTGTATCCTGAGATTTAAAATTGATAAAAGCACACAATAAAATGTTATCGACACACACGCTTGTGACACCACCAAGTAATGCAAATTATGATTGTGTTGTAAGACCTTTTTATTGTAAAGTCCAATTGTATATCAAACAGCAGCTAGCAACAATAGAGCACAACAACGAAACCTTAGAAGATAAATATTCGGATCTTTAAAGGTTTGTACATTTTTATAAATAAATAAAAAAGTATAACTTGCCACATTAAATCGAAATAAAGGAATCTGTATTAAAGTAAGCAAAAGGTAACGAATGAATGACATGTTAAAATGTGGCCAAACCAAAGAGCACACTAGTAAGATCTCATACCTAACTTTTGCTGAAGAATAACATGGTATGCAAAGTATCACAAATTATACAACAAAAACGAACTCATATGAAGTTTTAGGTATGATTTGACTAAACCAAAGTCAAACCATCAGAGGCACTCAAATAAGATTTCCTGCTAGGTTTCGGATACAACAGTGTTATTGAAATGTTAAGTCGACATGTAACCTTACTGCTGCCCTCAGCCATTGCAACCACAAACACAAAATGTTTCAAATGTTCTTTCTTACAGTTTATTACAGCACCAATGAAAAATGGCAAAAAAAAAATCATCATTTATCTTCAATAGAATGATGAAACGAAAGGAGACGAATTGACAAAAGAAAACTGAAAATTGATTTTAAAAATAGAGGATTATATGAGGTGTGTATGGTTATATGTGTGTCTGATTCTCGTTAATTCCAAGCTGCACAATTTTAAATTTAACCATTACCAAGGACCCCAACTCAGCATGAACTTCCATGTTAAACGTCAAATTTTGAAGTCCTGCAGTTTCACCCAGAATTGACATAGACTAACGACATTCAGTATTTGGGGTCGTGTTGCAACTATTTCACTGCATTACAAATTTTAATGACAACAAACGAAACGTTCGGCATCCACAGTATGGCCATTTCTTGTTGTTGTTGTCTTCTTGTTGTTGTTGGGACTCTTTGCCCTCACCTGGAGATCGAACCAATGAACCGATTTTTCAAGTTCTATAGCTTAAAACGTAGGTATGGACATGGCCAACGGCCTTTCACATACTATTTTACCTAGAGATCGAACCAATAAACTGATTTTCAATTTTTTTATAGATTAAAATGGAGGTATTAACAACGACCAAGGCCTTTTGAACTAACTAGCTTTTAATGTGACTGCAGTATTCTAGTCGGCAGAGTATTTATTATTGTAAGCACTGGGCAGAAATCATTAAGTGGAGTATGAAATTGTTGCAAAGCTAGCTAAAAACATTAAATTTGGGACAAGTCTTTCTTAGCAATACAAATCGAACGAGCCACAGACCTCCATGAAATACCCACAAGGGTCCCCAGCGTCATCCCCCCCCCCCCCAGCACTCCCCTGTGCCTGGTCCCAAAAAAAAAATTTCTTGCAGATCAAGCTAAAAACATGAAATTTGGTACACAAGTCATTCTTAGCAGCATAAATCGAACCAGCCATGGAATCCCAATGAAATATCTTAAAGGCTTTCCCTCCCCCTCCCTCCCTGGTTCTCCCCCGTCCCTGAGGCTTGACCAACAAATTATTACAGTTACTGTAAAAGAATGAAATTTGGTTGTACAAGTCGTTATTAGCAGTACAAATCAAACTAGCTATGGAATTGCCAGGAAATCCCCCGAGGCCTATCAGCACTCCCCTGGCCTATTCCCGCTCCATGAGGCTGATACCCGAAAAATTCTAGTTGATCGTACTAAAATCATGCATTGCGGTACACCAGTCATTCCTAGCAGTAGAAATCGAATCAGCCATGAATCCCCATGAAATACCACCAAAGCCTCCCCCAGAATCCCCCCCCCCAAGGGCCCCCCCGGAACCTCGGTGGGCCGAGAGGGCGGGCTGAGTGCACTAAACCTTCATTGTAGCAAAAATTTATAACAAACAGACCCCCCCCAACGACAACCCCCCCCCCCCCCCCCCCCCCCAAGTGCCTTCCTGTATTCTCTCCATGAGGCTGATGACCAACAAATTCTAGTGGGATTTGTACTGCTAAGAATTACTTGTATACCAATTCATGTTTCAGCACGATTAGCAAGAATTTCTTGGTCAATAACCTCATACCGGTCAGTGTGGTGGGGTCACACAAAGGTGCTTTCGGGAGTATATCGAGGGTTTCCACAGTTAGCTCTATTTATAAGCTAAGAATTGACTTGTGTACCAAATTTCATGGCTTTTAGCTCCATGTTCATTATTAGCCTGAATTTTGGCCTGCAACAGTTGGACTACACCTGGAGATCGAACCAATCAGCCGATGCTCAAGTTTTATAGCTTAAAACGTAGTCATGAAGAAGGTCTAGGGCCTTTTGAACGCTAATTCAATGTGACTACTGTTATTGTTCTTCTTGTTGGGGAAATTCTGCTCTCACCTAGAGATCAAATCAAAGAACCGATTTTCAATATTTATAGCTTAAAATTGAGTATTAAAATGGCTTTCGTATAACAGTCATTTTAAGATGATTGCAATATTCTTTTCTTTGTTATTCTTGCTGGAACAAAAAATAATAATAGATATTAGTATTAAAAAACGCTTTAGCGTACAAAATATGGATGTAAACCTTAAAAAACTTATCTGAAGGAACAGATATTAGAAAAAGACATGCAAGCCATCAGCGTCTCACTAATACGTGTAAAAGAAGCTCCTGCTTGTTTTCTGGGACGCTAGACATTCTTTCACACGTATTAGTGCGATGCTGATGGCTTAGATGTCTTATTCTAATATCTGTTCCTTCAGATAAGTTTTTTTAAGGTTTACATCCGTATTTTATACACTTAAGCGTTTTTTAAGACATGTATTTCTAAATAATCTAAGCACTACAAAACAAAGCCGTTTTATGTTATATTTTCTTTGCTTAGGTGTCCTTAACATTTCAAAGTTGGGTACTAATTTAATCTGCATCGTATACTGAAACCTGCTGTAATAATGCATTAAGTGCTGGTTCCCCTCCTCTAATATAGTCTTTGATTGATTGCAATGGTCGAGGAGAGCAGTTAGGTTTCATGTGGACTTAACATTTCAGCAACATTGTGGTTTCTGAAAGATTACAGGAAAACTAGTTTGTGTTCCTATGCTGTTTTGACTTTGGTTCAGTTAAACCTTACATGAAACGTCAAACGAGTTTGTGTTTGTTTTTTAATATTGTAAAGGATCTTCAAGTGACTGGGATTACAGCTAAATTGCATTAAGTATAAACACGACGGAAAACCAAACTGGCTGGATTCCTGATAAAGAAATACTGCTGCAAACCTCTTTCCATTTCCTTTCGAACTTAAATGTCAGACTGCTGTGAGCGGAAATGGAATCCTTTTCCTTAGGGACCAAAAGCCAAAAGTGTTGCTTTGACCAAAAGTGTTCTTACATGTATAGCTTAACAGTAGAGCTTCGACCTTTGCTCTCAAAGTACAAGAGTTCAATTCCTGCTCAGGCAGTCTTGCATTTAATCCCAAAAGGCAACGGGAATAGGTTTGCATCTGCTTTTATTAAATTGAATAAGGTTTGGCCAGTATTCTCCCATTTAAGTGAGTTGAGTATATAAAAGTAAGCTGAATCGTGTATCGATGGTTGTGTGATTAAGCGATACGTGTTATATCGACTCTTGTGCAAGGTAGGGAGCTACATACTACAAATGATTTTATTGCCGTTAAGTATTCTATTACTATATTGCGGTTTGTACAAGAGAAGTATGGAGTTACAACAGGTGTTATACACACAGGTGGAGGACATTTTGAACTGAACACTTTCAGCAACCTAAATATGGGTCAGATGCATCTCATTATTGATACCCGAATCTGGTTCTGGTGGACCATTGCCCACTGCTACAAGGTCAAAAGGAATATGCTGAGGGTGCTTGTGACTTGCTGCTGGAAATTAGTGAGTTAACAAGACAGTGACAACAGCAGACTGACAAATGCCACACGAAAATAAAATCGAATAAGGGACACTTTCACGTGGCCTCATCAATTCTTCAGTGGAAAAGGGTCAGAATTTTAGGGCACCAAAAAACCTGTCTTATGTGTAAATTATGCAATGACTATGCATCGGGCCAAGGACGTTCATAGATGTCAAGTCTTCTTTGTAAGTACATCATTTTAGGTGCTCCTAAAGCTTGGATGTAACTGCAGTTGTTCAGATAAACGGTTTGTTTAATGCCTCCCTCCCCACTTATCCAACTGAACTTAAAATGGGAATGAGTGGTCGCATTATGATTTAATTTGACTCCAACAAAGGTAACAAACTGACAGTGGAATTCATAAATTTCCATCCTTACTTATCTGAAAAACTTATTATTAAAAATGAAAAGAAACTTTCACAACAACTCAAACTAGAAGACGTGCCAAGTGATTTTTTTCAGTGATGATTTTCTGGACACGCTCTACATGCAACATTAATTATTTCAACATATGCCACTTTTGAAGATTTTGTTACCAATTATCTTTATAATAATATCGGAGACCGGCTAAAAGGAAAAGGAAAACCTAAAGAAAGCCTAAAGGAAAACCACTTCTCCCCTCCTCGCGCCCGCATTGAAAATGCACTCTCCCACTCTACGTGCAGCCAAAAAGGAGCCAGACATGAGTGGTTGATCAATCTGACAAGTCTTTGGGAAGAGTGCCGGGAAAATGTCCCGGGAAATGTGTCCCGGGAAATGTGACCGGTCCCGTGCAAAGCACAGGCTTCCTCTAGTTGTAATATAATCCATCAACTAAAAACAAGTCGGGAGTATCATCGTAGAAGTTATCTTTCTTTATTCACAGTGTTTCAAGGGTTTTGGTTCCTCTTATATTGCAAAGAGCTGCAACTAACTACAAAAAGTGATGTGCCGGATCGGCAGACCACGCAGGTTCTCAGAATGCAAATAAAGCAAGAATCAGCTGTACTTCATTAACTTGAAAGAGGATAAACTCCTTTCAAAAGCAGTCAAATTGCTGCCAACTGATCACGAAGCAAAGATCCAAACTGCCCAAGCCTAGATTGGCTCAGGTTGACCTAACTTCAAACATTGCTTATGAGCAGAATTGAAGGAGCAGTGATTCGGAGAGTACTGACGACTTCAACTTTATTTTTAGCCACGAAGATAAACGTTTGCTTACCAGGAATGTTTGTCTACTTTCCAAAACATAGACTAATACGAAAGAAATTCTCTTTTGTTATGCACTTGACCTTTCAGTGAGTCATTTTAATATGAGAAATTTATGAATCGGGAAAAAATACGACAATCTAATGATATGGGTGCACGGGTAGCTGTGAGCACTGGGGCGTCAAATTTTATAGGCATCTTGATCCCATCTGTACACTGAGACGTCAGGACGGATAAATGTTGGAGGGGTGTAAACCAGAAATTTACCGACATAATTTTCCATCTACCCAAAAATTTATGTAATTTTTCCAATTGATTTGCTGACTGACCAAAAATTATGTAATTTTGCTGACTGATTTTCCAACTGGCCAAACTTTATGGGGGTGTGACACCCCCCTGCACTCCCCCCTCCCCATAAAAACGTCCCTGTCTGTACGTATCTGGATTCTTAGTGACCCAGTGTTCGATCCTGGTGAAGGGAAGTGTATATGTATGGGTTTTTCTCCAGTTGTTTCTTGCCCGTTGCATGAGGGTTTCCTCCTGGCGCTCTGGTTTCCTCCCTCATGCAGAAAAAAACAACCGTTCTATTGGTGGTATCTTCCACTTCCGCTTGGGAATTCATAAAGCTCTAAGCTTATTGGACGACACCTTCTATTCTATTCTAATCTCAAATTACTTTTATCGCCAACCAATACTGATTGTGATTGTATTATCAATAACATGGTAAAACGAATGAATGAATTTAATTGTATATTTTTTATGGTTATTATTTTATTCGCGTGTACAGGCAAAATATTGAAGGTGGAGGAATTGGACATTTTCGAATATTAGCGTTTGCTATCTCATCTTTATTTTCTTGGAGGATCTGTGAGAAAATCTCACCTGGAATCCAAAAAATAATCAAACGATTAAGCTACAATAAAAAGACATAAAAAGAAATTTGCCAACCTCATGGATCGTGAAGACTCTTCCCTATTGAAATGTGAAGAACGAAATCTTCCTTAAAAAATTTAAAAGGGTAGATGCAGCATATTTTTTTTAATAAACCACTAACACACCCCATCAAGCAATGCAAGAATAGAGCCAAGAAGCATTACCCTAATCACTTCTGCTGATCACAAACATCATTAGTTCTGGGCGGTGTGCCACAGGAGTACATTGACATTGTTATTGTTTCTTATTAACATTAATATGTTTGAATGCAGTAAATTTACTATTATTGCAATCTTTACAGATGATAGCGCCCCACCACGCACCTACAAAACTAAAAAAACAATAGCACCACTGTAAATGATGACTTTAAATTCTCCTACAAACAACTGTTTGTGAATAAAAAAAAAACGTATGTACATGAAATGGCACCCTTGTCAAAAACTAGGGTACACGAGTACATGTATATATAAAAATCACAGTTGAAAGAGTAAATTAAATCCGAATCTTAGGAGCAGTGATTGACCATACATTATGATGGAAATGACAGGTAATTTATGTTTGTAAAAATAAAAGAGTTGCGAGGGGCAACACTATTTTAACAAGGAACAAACACTGCATGCGACACTATCTTTTGTGAACCCAATCATTTTCTATGGTTATCGGTATCCACAACAAAGACAATCTACAAAGAATTCAAATACAAAAGTCTGATCAACTTATTGGTAAAATACTTTGCAGAGAGCAAATCTGCCTTTATGGAGTCTTTAAATGTACTAAGGCTTGACCATGTTTTCAGATACATTCAGAAATACTTTAAATAATGAATGCTGGGAACACCTTTACATTACATGACATTACATTATCTTATATCACTTTACATTATATGATGTAAGTAATTAGAAGTTATGGTGATATTCATACTCGTAACATCCACAAGAGTAACAAACTCGTTCCTTGCAACCAACTATTGTGAAGCAAGTCTCTTTGATACTGCGCCCATTGTGTAGCATAACTTACCTGAGGGCATTACTATCTATTTAAGTTGTGGTAATTTGTCAGTTTTTATACGAAAAATTCTCCGGAGTATGTACAAATTAAATGTGCAAATTTCCTGAGTTTTTCTTTTTTTCTTTATTTCAGTTTCGTACAGTGTTATTGGGTACTGACATTGGAAATGATTTTTATGTGAGAATTTTTTTAAATGACTGTGTATGGGAATCTTTCAATCCTTACGATGATTTCAATGAAGTGTTAGTATAATGTAAATACACACTTCAGTATTAAAAGTGCAATGCACCATGTGCAGGCTGAAATGTGCGTTTCAGCTATGCTTCTCCTGAGAGACAATTAACAATATTTAGGATCACACCCGTTTCACAACTTCTCTACTGGCTAATGGATTTTGTTAATGGTTTAATTTAGGTTAATTAGCCTACGCTACCGATATATCGGTATCGGTGTAGGATCGGTAACAGTATCTGTGCGATGAGACCATCCAATCTTTATTATTATTAAATAATCAGAGGTTATCATTAAATAATAACATCGTCCATTTGGCAATTAGTGCTAATTAATGAAGAACCTGAATCACCAATAAGAGTATTGGCTTCCACACTTCTAGCCCAGTGAACAGCAATGACCTAGTGCAATTTTGCTAGAAGCCAGCCTCGAGTTCTCCAGATTCCTCCTTTACAACTCAATAGTCCTGGGTTGGCTCTGGAACCTTCCATCCACCTGTTCCCACCTGACAGCACCATTTCATGCTGGTCAGCACCAGTTCAGACCAGCCCCACTCAGCCTGGCTAGAATCAGTTGGGATCAGCGCCCCTGAGACAATGGGAACTCACCCCCTCCACTAGTAAATATGAGCTACCCTCAGAACTGACAATGACTTGGATTCCAATACTACACTGTGAGGCTGCCAGTCTCTGAGCTCCCCAGACCAGGATCTTCAGTTGCAGAAGTTAAGCATAAGTTGTGATTGATTGAATAATAGTTGTAGGACTTAGAATAGTCAGAGTAGTTGTTGGACTTAGAATAGTCAGTGTATTGTTGAGATACTAGAGAATAGGCCTAACACTGGCAAGGATGCACTAGCGTTACTAGAGTATAGAACCCCAACCCCTTAAAGTTAAAGAGCACCTTAAATGGAAATTTAAGAGGGAGAATATAAACTCACTAAAGACTAACCGATTTGACTTGAATAAACTTACGTTTGTTACCCAAGATAAATCTATGTGGTCTTCCTTACTTGCATGTCGATTGTTTGATCTTGTTTAGTCGCAGCAGTTAAGTTATTAAGCTGGCCGGTGTAGAGTGTAGATCTCTACATCTCTACACATACTAAATCATTGATAAATCCCAACAAGAGGATTTACGATAGATTTACAATGGTGTCAGAAGTAGGATTTGTGAACCAGCAATCAATTTCCCTGCAACACAGGAAGATATCAACCTTGAATTTTCCATCCGATTCCAGGGGAGACACATGCTGGCACCTGGAGACACCCACGCTTATTAAATCGAGCACTAATATATGGACTTGGAATTTGCATTTGATAAATCTTATGAGATGCTTCCAGTGCACGATTTCTGTCGTTGTTCAGTCTTGTTAGTATACATGTAAACTACTGGCGAACAAATTTGTGTCCTATACAATCACTGACAATGTGCCTATAAAATGTCGGATTCTGTGAGTAATTGCAGCTGATGCAAGAAATGTCCATTATTTTAGAAATTCAATTTTTATTTGTTTGTTGTGGCTAGTCCTTGAGTGATGAAGCAGACACAAACGACGAATCAGACTGATGAATACATGCACTTGAAGTCGCATCGTATGGTGTAAATTTAACGTGGAGGCTGCTGGTTGCTAGAAAATGTTGGAGAACATAACGACGTGAGTTCAGAATACGGGAATGTGCAATTAAATGTAGGCATGGTAAACAATCAAGTGCCATAAAGTGATATGGAATTGTATTTGATCAAAATGGGGATTTGTTGTAAATGTTGTAAAATGGAGATTTGTTGTAAATGGTGAAGAATTTGCTAGATATAAGAACGTAGCTCTACTTTGTTAGAGGAACAGGTAAAGCTCAGGTTACTTCTACACAGGTTATCAATTAGTATGTTCCAGTAGGAAAAATAGTTGCACTACCCTAAAAGTAAGCATCAGATGTTTAAGTTGAAGCACATATTTATTTTTTGGTCAGGTTTGTGTATATTGTATTCTCACAAGGCTAGTCATTGTCTGCTGCATTTAATCCATCACTTTTGATTTATTATGTAATAGTGTTTTTTTTTCTTTTATTTTCTCACTAATTAAAAAAAAATTGCTTGATACGTGGGGATATTAGAACATGGTGCTGTAAACACATTGTTTGTATCTGTTATTATAGGTATGACACAATAGATTTTTAACAGTATTTTAACGGTTTTTAAAATACTTGACTTTATTGTTGGGCTTAATTTTGTTTTCAGGTTTCTAATTTTCATGAAATTTAATTTGTAGTGTTGTATTGGAGATAGATACTATTGTAGACTGTCCAAAATTATATAATTTCTAATAAAAAAAACTCAATTAAATTAAGCCAGAACAGAAGAAATATAGTACAAAAGCTTTCAAGCAACCGTGTGTACATTCTCAGGTGCAGTTGTGAATGTGCACATGGTTGCATGAAAGCTTCTGTCCTATATTTATTTCTATGTGTTGTGGCTTAGTTTAATTGATTTTCAGTGTTCACACAGTGTCAGAGGTTATTAATATGTATTAATGATTGTGTACCTTGTTTGTGTCCTACACCTGAAGGCAACTTGTCTGTTGATACCAAATCTGTCGTTTTCCTTTTTCCCTCAGGATCTGATCATTGATATCAATCTGATTCTGGAGTTGGCGCATATTTTCCTCTCTCTGTTTGTTCAGCATATTCCTTCGTAGGACGTCCACTGAGTCCGTAACAGAGAGTGAATATCCATCGACACGTTTCCTTCTCCCTTCTTTCTCCAGATGGTCGACTAAAGAAGTCGCTCCCATGTCACGAGGTTCAGGCAATCCTTGCATAGGGACCGGATTTGTGTTGGTGTCTACTAGTGTATCTTCCATGTCAACATCCCCGGTTTTCTTCAGCCAGTCGTCATCCATCTTGTGGAGTCTCAGTGGCGTCGAACGGAGTTGGTCTCCACATAAAATGGACGCACACTTTCTCACCAGTTTGTTGTCCTCAGACCTGACATTACGTCGGAGGATATCAATGATATCCCCGTTGTCATTGCTATCATCAACAAGAATCAGGTCAGCTTTTTGGGGTCTTGCCTTCACTGGGCTGTACCACATCATGGGTAACGGCAAAGAGGGATTTTCAAGCTGATTGGGATGATAGGCTCCAAATATTTTCGAAACAAGATGCAGGTCACCCTGAAGGAAATAGCCATAACAGTTGAAGAATAAACATTTAAGTTTCAAGGCAGGAAAAGAACCAAGTAAGAAGCAGCAAGCAAATGAACCAAACAATTGAGCATTACGAAAGAGCAAATTGGCACATCACTAATTAGAATGGCTTCACCATCACATCAGCCAACAAAGAAGCTGAGATTAGATAAGCTTGATGAAATAGAATAATGATGCTTTAAGCTCCTTCTTCCAAGAATTTATACTTAATCATTTGGCGCTTGTAAGGTTTTAAATGATGAAAACTATTTGGACACTACGACTGCCCTAAGTGAATAAGTGCTCATAGTTTAGTCCTTGAGAAACGATGATAGCATATGTCATGAGAGTTCAAGAAAGGATGAGAGCTTAGTCTTGAAAGTGAAGTTTGTATGGAAAATTGCTATGCCGTATTTAGATGCTACAAGGAGTATGTACAGTTGTGGAGGACTGAGGAGTACCGAACACTGATTGAATGCACTACCGTCTTTGACAATTCTGGTGATTATCTTGATTGTTTAAATCGTAGCCAGTTACTGAAAATAAAAATTGAACCGTTGCAGAGATTCATGTCAGCAATCAGTCTCCTCACACGAACCAATTTACCGAGTGAGCTATCCTTTCATTAAAGCCAACCTTATAATTCCATACAAGGTCTACGCAGTTTTGTAGTCCGAAAATTCGTTGAGTTGATTCTCAGTTCCTGTCATACATTGGGTCAAAGCTTTAATACTGTCCAACACTCTTCATTCGTACGGAACTCTTCAAATACTCCTGATGCTACCAAGTAGAAAGTAGCAATGCAGTCAGCTGCTCCAATTACCTTCAACCAATGACTCAGCGAGGCAGTCATTCCATCAATACATCCAGTTAATCTTTTAACCAGCGTGGAAAAGTTAGAATCACCGAAGTAATTTGATGGGAAAAAACTTAGTTGGAAACTTGCGTTTCCATCAACGACAGTATGCTGAAGGTTTTTATTGACGTAAACATTATTCCATAAAGTACTAAAACGTCATGTCTACTAAAACTGAAAATAAGAGAAGCAAACCCCAGAAAGAGGTGCTCAATCCTTTTCCTCTCCATGATACGCTGCAAAAAATGTCTCTGTTTTGGACACGATTCATTCTAAGACCTATCTAAGCAATAAGGAAAAATGTTGGGTGTATGACAAAAAATTACTCTAGTTTGAACTGTCCTTCAGAAGTCGGGCAAGTAAAAAAATTAATGTACCAGTGGGAATGTGATTTGCTTGGGATGTGCTCTACGTTAGCTCTTCCCTTAAGTTGTTGATTTTTTCCCATAGACATCCTATGGACGAGAATTTAGACTACGTTAACCTAAAAAGTTCAAGGCATAACAAGATATGTTTTTTTGTTTAACGTCAGATCAGTAGTACAGACATCCGAAATGAATGTTACGTCTAAACTTTCTCACTGCCTTGGTTAGTGACTTACCTCGATCATCGATACAGGTGATACATATTTTCAAACTGGGTTTTGGGGAGTCATGTACTGTCTCTGTGTGCACTCGCAAAAAACTGCCATGACATGAGAGTGCTTGATAGATTGCCCATTAGAATTTGGCTGGGAGGCATTCGATAAATCGTGTAAGGTGTTTGCTTGTATCGGTAATGTTTACTTTCAGTTAGATAAGTGAAACTGTAGCACAAATACACATTTGGTGTGCCGGCAATAAGGAGGCTTGTAAATGTTCAATTGGTATGTGACAATGTTTGAACAAATTACAAGAATTCTAGGAAGCAAAAAGGAATCTGATTTTTTTCAGAGCTCCCTAGTACTTTATGAAGAATGTTGGAATCTTATAAAAACTCTTTGCCATGATAGAAGTTTGAATGATGAATGAAAGTGTAGAATGTAGGTGGTTTTAATGTACAGAAAGATAATGCATCATCTCTCAAAGTCATGGATGATAGTGTAAAGTTAGGTCTTGAGGATGCAGCGGTAAAATAAGCACTTGATGATCTAACAATGTTATGGGCTCTGGATACGGGAACATGCATTAAAATCTTAATATGATCCAAATGTAGGAATGCGAAGTAAGGGTTTATTTGAACAAAATGGTGATTTCATATATATGGTAATGAATGGTAGTGTAGGCTCCTTACAATTTAGAGACTTTGCAACAAAATAACTTGCTGAAATAAGCACAATGGCAATATAGCAAGAAATAAACAACGAACTCAAAGAAGCCAGTTTGGAGGATTGCATTTGGCGGTATTGTCATCTTGGTTGCAACACCTGAGTCATCCTGGTCGACCTCTTTCAGTTCGTTGTTTAAATAAGTTACCTTAATATTGTACCTTGCTAGTGTCCCACGCTCGAAGCCAGCGTGGCTGTTGATACCAGACCTGTCTTTTTCCTATTTCCTTCAGGAACTGAGCATTGGCGTCTATCTGATTCTGGTTTTGTCGCTGTCTTTCGAGTTCCTTTCCCTTCAACATATTCTGGCGAAGGACGTCCACAGAGTTCGTAACGGAAAGTGAGTGTCCATCAGCTCGCTTCTTCGACCTCTCATTCTCTAGATGGTTAAATAAAGACATTGCTATCGGATTGCGGGGTTCAGGCAATTCTTGTTGAGAAGCAGGATTTGTGTCTGTGTCTGATAGCATGTCCTCCATGTCTGGTTCCCAGTTGTTCTGCAGCCAGTCTTCGTCTATCTTGTTGAGTCTTAGTGATGTCAAAGGGAGTTGATCATCGTAGAGGATGGACGTAGATTTTTTCATCACTTTGGCATCCAAGGACCTGCTGTTACTTCCGAGAATAGGGATGTCTCCACTATTGTTGTTGGTGTCATCGGCGGCCATCGGGTAGGCTCGTTGGGACCTTGCGCTCACTGGGCTGTACCACGTAACGGACAACGGCAGTGGTCGGGTGGCCGCAGAAGACGACGATACCCAAAAGAGGAGGATGGCAAAGAGGCTGGTGGACATTTTGAGATTTCCTGTAAAACAAACAAAAAAGAATTACTATCATGACGTGCAAGTAAACGTGTGGTGCTGAAATCGAAGAAAGTAAATGTATTTTATTATACACAGCTGTTTGGTGGGCTTATGAGAAAAAATTGTTTAATTGAAACGTCTGATTTTGAATCAGGTAGGGTGGAAGACTAGTCAACCATTTGACAAAATTTCTGAATTACTTTCAGTTTCCAGCCGCAATGTGAAGTTGTTTCTGAATACTATGGGTTTCATTTTCCTTTCTTCAAAAATGTCTTATCTATAGTCAAAAATCGGACTTCAACTAAATTTGGCTGTATAAACTAATATAGCTTCTGCTGGAGATAGATGTTGATGGGTTTAAGCGTGGAATTTGCTTGCTTTGCTTTATTAACCAGTTAAGGCCTTCTTCCTGTTCCAATAACTACAGCATAATTTTTATAAAGTTTTTTTTTTAACACAAGCTGAGCTACACCCGATTCTGCTGCCATTTTTTTCTAAATCACCATTTTGAAAGTGGCACCAGATCATTTCTATGTCCCAAGTAGGGATCAACCTAATCCAGCAAAACCGGATCCAAACTAAATCCGGATAATTTCAAATTACTCAATGGACCGAATCTGGATAAGGACATGAATAGTCAAATTTTTATTAATAAGGGTATACAATTTTAATGCGTTAGGCTTTTTCACATTAGGTGCCATGCATATAATCGCATGACGTTCAATACAAAGATGAAATGAGGATGGATCACGTCAACTTGCCAACGGGAAGGGAAGCAGAAGTGGCTAATCCAAGAACCGTTGTGGCTTTTTCCAGTTATTTTATTTTACCTAATAACTACAAAAGATAGGAGTTACTAAACATTATTTCTAGTGCAAATAAAAGATGCAATCTGTATGCTTGATCAGCATAACAAAAAACAAAACAGAGTGGGACAAATGACTCGAACAAGGTCACATTGCATCAGTGGCATGCTTCCAGTTTAGTCATGTCGCGGCTTTAAGATTTTCACACAGTATTTGGTTTGGTTGAGAATTTTTTTCAGATTTGGATATTGACTGAATAACCAGGATCCGGTACCGGACCAAATACACTATCTGGATTTGGTCGATCCTTAGTTCCAACACACATCAAAAAATAAACTATTAATCTCTTGTTTTAAACAGGACGGAGCATGTGGAATTTAATTTTTAACAGTAATTGATCAGATTATTTATAAACTCAACATTTCTTGCAATTCGAGAAAAGCTTGATATAGTGAGACATTTCATGACCCAGTGAACTATTACGTACTGTTACAAGGAACCAGTTTGAACCTAGCTGACCCAATAACCCAGTACATGGTCTAAGAAATGTCAGTAATTGAATAGGGAACGTGTTAATCTTTACCATCAATGTTGTTTTATTATTACTATTACCAGAGCTAGATGTAGCAGAGGTAACGTAACTAAAGCTGTTGTAATTTAGACGTGTAAGTGACGAATATCCCGTCGACGCGTCCCTCCACTGTCAACGGGAGACATGTTGAAGCGGCTCCATTGTTACTTCGTGGGAGACATGTTGGTGATGATCTGAGTTATTGATGAGCAACTTAAAGCATAAAATTCCACCTCCCTTGCTTCGATAAAATTTGCAAGAAAGAACGTTGCCTTAATAATGTATACAATGGGTCGCACTGAGTCACACCAGTAAAATTGTTCATTGGGTTCCTCGGTCAGATTGGTCGTTTGCTTCCTGGATCCCATATGTCTGATGTCCCAGTGATCCAGTTAACAAAATATTCTTGGACGTATAGTTGCAGCAGTGATCAGTGACCGTACGTAATTCAAAGTGTAAGAGTTTTTAACAGGGCTGCACTAATGCTGCGTTTTGCCGATCTGATCTGATCCAATGCTGATACCGGTAGGTACCTGATGCATGATACCGACAAAGATGCATGATACCGATAAAGATACTGAGTGTGGTTTACCAGCTTGATTTAGCAGAAAAGACAATGATCGTAAAAATGTTCCCGTTTTGTGACTGCATCAACAAATTTATTGCTTTAAAGTACCTTTTTTGAGACTTAATTTTGGTTATTGGTAAATAATTTTTAAATGACCAGCCATAGACTTGAAATAAACACCATTCGAAAGTTCTCGAAAAAAACCTGTTACAATGGCCTATTTGAAGGCAAAAACGTCAATTTTTGGTGATATAATCGAAAAAGGGTTTTACCGACACTGCTAGCCGATATGATGCTGATAATGATACCATCATTATCGGGAATAGTGCTATTCCGGTTTCTTATTTTGGGCAGTTTGTGTGCCTTTCATTTTGCTTTCAAAATGGGTCTCTTTAATTAGTTAGCAGATGCAACATTTACACTTAACCTTTTTATAAGTCCTGTATGTACCTTACATCTGGCTTTCACTTGGTTTGTAGCCAACCACTGTCATCACTCGAACTGTGCTTGCTTATAATTCATGGTCTCTGAGGAGCCCGCCCACCCAAAGTTCGTGGTCAGTGGTGGGAGTTAGTTATTCTTCCTTCTGCTTGGTGAGGCAATGCCAAAGGGTTATATCTGGGTACCGAAACCGTGATCACATTTTGAACATTGTTAAGCCGTCCTCACTCAGGCTCGAAAACAAGTCACAGGACAAGGCTGGGACCATTAAGACGATCTCGGAGTAAAAGATCATCCACCCAAAACCAAAACTGGTAGAAAAACCCGCCAAGTTTCCAAAAACGATCGGCCTTTGAAGGTAGTGATATCATTCAACCAAGGAAAGGCTGCCAAAGTCAATCTTATTAGCCAAGTTAATCGCACCGACTAATAGTTTGAAAGTTAAATGAAAACTAGAAGATTGCTACTAGCGGTAGCAATCTTCAAGTTTTCATTTAACGTCCAAAGTATTATTGGGTGCGATTAATTTGGCTAATAAGATTGACCTTGGCGGCCTTTCCTTGGTTGAATGATATCACTACCTTCAAAGGCCGATCGTTTTTGGAAACTTGGCGGGTTTTTCTACCAGTTTTGGTTTTGAGTGGATATAACAACTTTCATAGGACTGTGAACGTACACAAGGGTATACCGTGTTATCTTCATCTGTAGCTTTTTTCTAGAGGAATTTTATTTCTATAAATTTTCACATTTCTAATTTTCAAATTTACCATTGCCAATTAGCTGTTAGATTAAAATGCAAAATTTAAAATTGCCACGGCTTAATTTTATTGTATGACTCTTTACTTGCTTAAGTTGCTTCAATCCCATTTTGGGACACACTGGCTAACAATCGCTGAAAAAAAAACCCGTTAGCTCGTGGATGCTCGTATTGTTGCGTAACCATCATCTAACGTGCATCCGTTTATTCTTACGCAATCCACGGCAACGTTAACGTTTCCTTATTTTGTCCTTCGTTACAGTTCAGTTTTTAGTTAGTGCAGGCTTTTACAATAAATCTAAAGACCAGTGTTGATTGTTCAAGACATTGTTGCTTGAAATCATTGGTTGCAACTTGAAAAAGAAACGAAATTTAAATTCGCTGGTGGCGAATTTCAAAACCCTCCCAAGCATTTGTCCTGACCCCAACAACTCTCAAACCAACAAAAGGACCATGCTCAGATCACCATGCATCCGTGTGCCAAAATTCAGCTACGTAGGCCTTCTCAATTTTGCGCTAACCGTGAGCAAAAAGTCTATGGGATTTAACATGGGAAAAAATCTTATTAACTAGCTAGCTTATAACCAGCTAGCCAGACAGTAACATAAAAACAACGTTATTGACGTATCTTTTTCTCTATGATTGGTGGACACTCATCCTTTAAATTTTAGTTTTTCTTAATCTCTGACACTTCCCCTTACATTTTCCACAATTTGAAACAATTCTGTCGCATTGGGATTTATCCTCAATATGCCAAATATGCTTTCTGTTGCTTACAGTTAACAGACACATGTCTGAGAGTGAGCCGCCAAAGGGTTGCAAAGGATTTAACGAGCGTTAACCACTCCTGGGAAGATCCTAAGGCCCTATGCCTGCAACAGCCAGATTCCCAGGTGGTCACCCACCCAAGTATCAATCCGGCCCAATGCCCAGCCCAGCCCAGTGAGCCGCCTTTTTATCATTAACAATCAATTTTTTAACAATCGGATGTCTACAATGGGATGATCTACTGTTACTTGGCGGCGACTCACTAGCATGTGTCTAGATTACTAATGTAGTGCCATCATGAACTTACGGTATTGGTTCCGCCCATGTTCCAGGGCAGCTTTCCAAGTCTCAACCAGTGCAGCTATATACAGATCGCCATTTTGGACCAAATATATCTGATATCTACCCAAACAGAAAACGTGTTAAGGATTCCCGCCAAGTTTTTCGGCCATGTGATATCAATCGCAAAGCTCTTTCGCCAAGCTAATCCCACCAACTAAGACTTCGAACGTTAAATGAAATAATAGAAATTTGCGCTGTAAGCAGTTTTCGTATATTTCATTTAACCTTCGAACTATTACTTGGTGGGGTTAGCTAGGCGAAAGAGCTTGGCGTTTGATATCACGACTTCACACGGCCGAAAAGATGAGCCGGAATCCTTAGCAAATTTTTTGTTTTGGAGTAGATAGATTTTAAACCACAACACATGGAAGATTAAAAACTTGTCTTCATTTTCAAAGGTAAAACATTAAAATCACCGGACACAACACTACAGAAACTACACCAGGGAGACGCCCGGGAAATTTCTGTAGTGTTTGTGTCCTGTGAGTTTAATATTTTACCTTTGAAAATGAAGACACTTTTTTCATCTTTGAAATATTAGGTGCTTTTAAATTTCGTGTAATGCATAGTAGCATGTGTTTTTATTTAGTTCTTTTGGTAATTTGAGAAGCATCCGGCTTTAGTCATTGCCTCAGAACATGGCAGTCTATACGAATTCGTAGTATTTTTTGAAATAATTATACAGAATTAGCAACGAACGGGCGCAGCATTGCTAATAGCAGTAGTGTCGCTGCAATACTTACTGTATTGTTTGATTCATGAGTCTTCTGTCTGGTATGTTGAAACGAAATTGGAGAAAGGCGTAAAGTCAAATCAATAATCACATAAAATTTAACGTATTTTTATATGCGTAAAAAAGTAGTTAAGAAACTGAAACGATAAAACGTTGTCTCACACGAAATTTTAATGGTAAATGTAAAATTTCAACGTTTGTTTTTTGAGAAACGGTCGCAACAACAGATACTGTTGTAGGCGCAGCCAAGGCAAGCGGAACTTGCCTTACACTGCAAATCGCCTTTTTCAAATTCATCCGGGTCGAAAAATTATTTTCAGAACTGGAATTTTTTTCACCGTGAAATAAATGCCTTTTAAACTTTAAACGTCACTTTCAAATGTCCACTGAATCGCTCAATCATTTTAAAAATTTCAATTAAATTAGCACTTAAGGCATGAAAACATTGAAACCATGGCCTCTCACGTTGAAGAGAGCGAAACGTTTGTGTTCTTACTGGATGTCGATTGGGGAAATAGGAAATAAGTTACGTAATAATTAACAAGGTTTTAACCACAAAAGGTGGTAGAGATTTCAGAAGGGCAGGTGCCATTTACACTGTTCCCTGGCTTTACGTGTGAAATTCAGGTAATTTAAGGAGCTTCCAAAGACAAACCTCCTTTATCAGGGACTTAAAGAGACGAGGGCAATGTTCGGAAACAATCTTTCTTGGCAAAGAGTTCCACACCGACACCACCTGCTGGACTGAAAAGAAATGTTTCCTAACACTCAAAGCGTATTGGTTCCATTTCCAACTTAAACTTAAACGGGTGTCCACGGGTCGAATCATACGCTGTGATTTCGAAAAAAAAAAGCAAGTCAATTGACAACAAACTTCGAACAACCTGGAAGGTCAAAACAGGATCAGGGTGCAATCTGCGCAGTGGTGCCTATCCCCCCCCCTGGTCCAGTGAGGAGTAACCCCCTAAAATCAGGGGGGGTACGGGGGGGGGGATAGGCACCACTCTCCCTCCCCAAACAAAAGTGCGCTTTTCGCATACCCATTGAGACTGTCTGTAGATGATTCCTGTAGCCAAGAATAGTGCTGTAGCCATAATACGTAGCTCTCCACACCGACAGTTACCATTAGATGTAAGGAAATGTGTCTCGTTTTTAACGAAAAAACATGTTGGATTAAAAATGTTCTATAAATGTTCCTTATACCCATTTTTTGTCAAGATTCATACAACAAGCATGATGAACATACTGTTTACTTGAATACTTGTACGCCCTCATCCGTAACATAGAACTTGAAAGACCGAAGAAGCCAAGAAACCAGGTGCCAAGGCTCTTCTACAAAGTTATTTGTACAAACTACACCTGCAGAAATGGTACTAATAGCATCAAAATCGTGTAACAATTATATCATGGGAGGGGGGTCTGGGGGGCCTCCAGAAGCTGAGGCGTTTTTAGAAATGTTGACTGCTGAAAGTGCCATTTTTGAGGTCCAGTTGGTCAATGCGTTTTTGATTCCCCTTCCCCCTTGACGGTACCTGAAAAATGTATGATCCCCCCCTCAAAAGGGTCCAAAAACTTCATGATCCCCCCATTTCCTTCCCCCGGTGATAAATAATGACCGGTCATACTGTAGCTGGGTGCAGC
>JAHWFP010022951.1:0-10104 GCA_023313725.1 Lithobius niger
AAAGCCTTAAAATCGTTAGATAACTGCAGTCATGGGGGGGGGGGGGGCACTTGGCTACGAAATGTCGGTGAACGACAGTCACAGAGGGTATAGGCTGAGGTTGGTACACATTGTAAACAGGTAAAGTTGATGAACAATCTTTAATCAGCTTATATTGAATTATTCCGAGCATTTGATCTAATTTAACTGGGGTAAAAGGAAAGAAATTCTGCACATGAGGGGGGAAAAATGGGAAAACATGTGGCTCCTACTTCTACGCGTATGATGTAGGTTGATTTATTTACTATATTCGTATATTCACTTTCTTTGTTCCCAATTTCAACCTGTATGTGTGTGTCAGACAAATTATTTAATACAAGTGAGCGTACTTAGCTGTTTGTTGTCCTGTGTAATTATTTCAGTTTTAATCTACAACTCGTTTTAATCTATATTTCGTTCCCCAAATATTTACGTAGAATGTGATCGGCACCAACAGGTTCGAAAAGCTATGTTTCCCTCTGTACCTCACAAGGATACACAATCTAGTGTTCGTCAATTTTTGCCTCGTCAATTTGCCTATACCAAGTCTTAATTTCTGGTGTAATCTTATTGCTACAAGTGTTATATCTGTAATAAATACTAAGGCTGTACCGAGCACATTTTTTTCCTGCCAAGCCGATCCCGAGCCGAGCGCTCACAAAATGCCTGGTACACCGTGCATAACCGAGCCGATCAGTGTTGCCGAGCAGAACCGAGCAGCTTTTGTATTGACAGGGGTGCTACCTGGAGTACCCGTTTTTTTTCACAATTTCTCACATTCAAACTTTTTTATTTTTTCACATACCATTTCATTTTTATTTATTTTTTTTTTACTTTTTTGACATACATGCTTTTCATTTTTGAATCACTATTTCTTCGTTTTCATATATCACACCAGTTTAACAATTATTTAAAACATTTTTTCCTTTTTGTAGTAACCATTGTAATTTCTTTGTAATTTTACTCAAGAGAGCGAAAGCGAATTCAAAGCGACTCCGGCAATACACTAATCCATTTTGTTTTCGTGTTCTAACAACAGACATGGCTATACATAACTCCGGGCCTAAAATGAAAACGAATAATTTGATTGTTTTTTTTTTCTACTTCGTTACTGCGTTTTGACTTTTTTTCTCACACCAACACTCGTGTTTTTTTTTTACATTTTACCTTTTTTTTTTTTACCACTGGCAAATTTTCACATTTTTTACACCGGCAACATCCCTGTAATCATCAGTCGCTATATGCCAAGCAGGCATCTATACAGAACAATTCTTTTCACTAAAACAGCTTGGTATAGCAGCAACCATAAGCTACTATAATTAGTTTCACATACTGTAATTGATGACATAATATCGGCATATCTGGTGTGGCCCAATTAAACCTGCATTAATAACCATTATTATAACAAAACTAGAGGAAACCCGTGCTATGCACGGGGCCAGTCATGAATTAAGTTTACGGACACATTTCCCGGGACATTTTCTTGGGACATTTTTCCGGCACTCTTCCCGACGACTTGTCAGATTGATCGACCACTCATGCCTGCCTCCTGTTTGCATGCAGCTAGAATGGGAGAGCGCATTTACAATGCGGGTGCGAGGAGGGGAGAAGTGATTGTTCGGCCGACGACTTGTCAGATTGAACCTTTATTGAGTTGATCGACCACTCATGCCTGCCTCCTGTGTCCATACAGGTAGAGTGGGAGATTGCATTTTCAATGCGGGAGTGAGGAGGGGAGAAGTGATTGTTGTCCTTCCGGTTTTCCTTTTAGCTTTCCCTTTCCCTTTAGCCTTCCTTTTAGCCGGCCTCCAGGATTATCATGTAGACTAGTAATTTTTCAGGTTTAGGTTTAAATGTTTATTTACAGGACGTTAGCCTTCACAGGCTATCTGTCCTATCATATATTAACTGAGCAAAAAACATTAGAGCTCGTATGCCCATACTCACAGCCCTGAAGGTACACGAATAAAAACGGATTAGAGTTCACTCGAACGCAACGAACTATAATTTGAACGATAATTTGTGTTTATTTTGTGTATGCATTTTTATCTTTCAATTTTGTAGCGTTTTGCTGTTTATGGCGTCTATTTTGTGTGTGTTTGTGGGTGTACGTTTTGCGAATTAGGGTTCAAATTATAGTTCGTTGCGTTCGAGTGAACTCTAATTAGTTTTTATTCGTGTACCTTCAGGGCTGTGAGTATGGAGATACGAGCTCTAATGTTTTTTCTAAACGGCGAAGCCGTTTTTTGCTTAATTAATTTAATTTGTTGGCTTTTTTCGCTTTCATTTTATATGTGTCCACTGTCCACCGATTTTTGTTTTCGAAAAAACGGAACATTAGAAATGGATACTTATGTTTAGGTTCCGCTGAAGGTTTGTCCCATGATTATTATTTGATGGCAACACATTAGCGTATTTCTGGATTTAGCATACGTCATCTCGATGAGTAGTTGATTCTGGATTGTTTCAGTATCGTGGCAACAATCGCGGAAACAATTCAACTGGCTTCCCGAAGGCCGCATTGAAAATGTAAATAAGTGACTCAGTTATGTCGGCCGCCCAATTTTGGGGCCCAAAATTTAAGACTTCGCACCCTACGGTTTGAAAATTGAAGATTTAAGGAAAAATCAAGACCATTTAATTTTGGTTCTCCACAACGAGCTAGCTAACTCAAACAACGACAATGTTAGTTTCCCGCCATCCAACCATCGTTGCATCTTGTTCGAGTGAGCTATAATCCGATATTGTGCGCCTCGCCTATTGTTACCCTGTTGTTACATGTTGCAGCAATGTAATATTTTGACATTGTTAGCCGCTCCGCCGCCTCCGCCTCCTCCTGTCCAATTTTCTGAAATTCTCGTGCGCAACGAATAATAAGCACGGCCTGCCGGCATTGCTAATTACACCTATTACACGGCTAATAAAAGTTTTAACAATTGACCATTCAAAACAATTAAATTAGTTCTGTAGACACTATACCACACGCCATGGCTGTTTGCTGTGACGTGCATATCACGTGACTGGGCTAGTCCAATCAGATGGCCAAACAACCGTTGTTCTCGTTCGTCATTGGCTAACTCATGGTGACGTCACGGCAAACAGCCATTGCGCATGGTTTAAAACACTGAGATTTTTGATGAAGTTAAGTTTATTTACTTTTTTTCGGTTTCAGCATAAAAAAAGCAGTTAATCGGCACAAGTAGTTCCTGTTTTGAATTCTATTCTAATCGTTCGACCTTCCTGCAGTAAGAACCAAGCATCTACATATATAATACGGAGCAGGCCGCCAAGTCATCGGCCACGCCATTCCGTCGTACAATCAAGTATCCACCCTGTAGTGCCATCTGTTGACGGGATTCACCTTCAAATTCTGGTTGGGACGCTTTTCCAGCCGTCTTCGAACAGATGGCGCTACTTACCAAACCCTGCTATGTCGCCGTCTATTGAACGCCTTGGACTACAAGTTCCGGTTGTAACACTTTTTCCAAAGTCTTCGGAGAAATGGCGCCACTTACCAGACCTGCCACACCGTTTTTGGGTTCGTTTTTTGGTATTGTTGTGGTGCCAAAGCGGCATAGTGGGGTCCTGGGGAATGAACATGCTGATGGTGTTGCCAGGGGTATGATGAGTGTTCCAGAGAACTTTATTGTGCCCGTGTAGCTCCCCCATTTGAGACGCACTGCGCTACGCCACTGGTCCCTGCAAGTGTGGGATGCTGAGTGGGCTGCTGCCACAACAGGGAGGGAGCTTTTTGTGCACCAACCGCACTGCTCTTTGCAGTCACCTCTAGACAGTTTGTGTTTTGCTTCGAGTAAGGCTATTTCACGTCTGCGCACAGGGCACTCCCTTCTAGCCGCTCACCGGTTTCGGTTGGGTTGGTCGAGGTCGAATGGGTGTTGGTTATGCGGTCTTCCGCAGACCCCAGAACACTTTCTCCTAGCATGTGTGCCTCTTCTAGCTTATCGTTCCACTTTGTTTCGTCTCTTGCATGTTGACGCTTATATGGGGGTCTCCTTATGTTTGGCAGGTCACCTAATGTGCATGTGAAACTGCGGGCTGTTGCCTCTTACGTTCTGAAGTCGGGCCAACGTGTGTGACGGGCTCCTGCTCCTCCTCTGGCGTCCGGATTCCTTCCGGCGACTGGTTTTATGCTTTTTGTGCTTTTCTGTTTTTTTGTGTGTTGTGGTTGGTTCTGTAATGCTGCTGTACTATTCTGTAGGTGGGCGCGTGGCTTTGAGCCGAGGCCCCGGAATAAACCATTCATTCATTCATTCCGGCCTACAAAGTTTTAGTCGCGTGGTCTGTGCCATTGTCGGCGTTTGAGCTAAAAAAACAAAAAAAAAAACACGTGTCTACTAAACCAGACAACTTTAAACCATAGGAGTTGAGTTGTGTTTGGGTGGATAAGCAACTTGACTAAACCGGAAGTTTAAGAGCGTGGTATCAAAGGACGTACCGCCACGCCAATCGGCACTCGCGGCCGCGTGATCGGAAATTTACACCCAACGCACTAGGTTGAATCCCTCTAATCTTTCAATATGGCGAAGAAAGCAGACGACGCCTAGTATAACGCTGTACTAAACTGATAAAACGGTACTAAATTGGATTTAGTAATTTTTTCAATTTTTCTGCTGCTACATTTTAACTTGGTTAAACTTACTGTTGTCACAAGAAGATGACTCATTCTACACCGGTTTTCTTGCAAACATCATGCATTCATAAGCACCCCGTCTCGTGTGTTACAAAAATACGATATTTACTTCCCCAACAATCGGCGTTAAGGTTTCGTTCGACTGTCAAACTTTGTTACAAAACACTATGGCACCTACGTCTGGCAATATAACAATCTCTTATCTTACTTACGTTTGATACATCATAAACAACGTAGTACACGGCGTATTTCACAGAAAATTCCGCCGCCTACGGTGGAATTCCATTCATCTGCGAGTGGGTCAACCGCGAATACCTCATGGCGGCTTGGTCAGGCGGAAGTAGCAGACGCGCTCTGTATTCTGGGATAGATACGCGAGTCACGCTTGCCGTCGAAGACTACTCACTTCGGCTATGCATTTGAGCTGGAAGTTGCTTATCCACCCAAACACAACTCAACTCCTATGTTTAAACCAATCGACGATTTGTTCTTAATTTCGAGGCCCCCAACGGGTCTCGAAATTGGCAGCCTGATACGATGGAAAGGCGCATTTTTTTTCTAAATGTTCACTTCCAGAAAGGAGTTGAATTGTTTTCAAGTGGGAGCCAACAAGCCTTGCTTGCAACAATGTTGCCATGCACGGTACCAAGGTGAATTGTTTGAAAGGATTATTTTAAAAACATAGGGTTACTTGCTTACTGAATGCTGGATATCTCAGGGCTTTTTTTTTTAGCCTTCAGTCAAACATACGCATGCGACTTTTCTGGGCTGCACCAAAGAGGAAATGTCACGGGGCGGCGTTTTCGGGGGGTGTGGGAAAGGGTGCCAGGGCAAGTGTGTGTGGCGGGCAATGCGTGCTACCATGAGTCCATGAAAAGTTCCGTAGGAACGATGAGTAACACACTTGCATTAGGTTGGTGTCCTAGCGTTTGACCGAGGACAGAGAATCGCCTCGACCACCCTTGGACCTAACCCACAAAAACTTTCAATCTTCAAAACTAGATGGCGTTAGTAATTTGTGCGTTTTAAAACTTCAGTATCATTTACAGTTTGTTTGTGGGCTCTCAATGTTATTCATAAATTCTTATTTAAAGTATTCTTTGGAATTATCAGACGAATAAAATTAAATCTTCCAAGTTAATTGCCAAAATGGGACAGATGAAGAAATTCAACTATAAACAACAAGAAAATAGTTTGATAATATGGCGGAAAATGTTTGCTCACTTAGTACAAGTATTTTGTTGGTGGTCCATGTTCATAATGGAGATAAGCCCTAAGCAGTAAAATTTGTGGTAAGGCATATCTACGATTATTTGTTGCACATTTTGAGTCGAAAGCCAGGAGGATGATTATATCTTAAGTGTGACACGTCGTATTATGATTTGTGAGATTTTCTGCTGCATTTTCTACATTCTACGACAAAACAGTGAGAAACTGTTTAAATGTGGAAACCGTAGTAAAGCCTTTTAACTGAAGCTTATGTTTAGTGGCGTTTGGGGGCAAGAAGTGTCTTAATGTTTTTGTGACGAGAAGCCTATCAAATACATAGTAGGCGGTACTGCACTTTCTGGTGAATGAAGCTTGTTGCAACGTAAATGAATTTTTTCTACCGATCGTTCGTTAAATCAAGTTTGTAGTACGCAATTTTCTTATTTAACGTGAATACGAGACGATGTGTATTCGAATACAAAACGGTGTGAAAACATGGAAATACAACCTTAGTGGTGCTGCATTCCATACATAATTAAAAGAAATAGACTAATTTTAAATGCGAGATATTTTTATTGGTAGGACTTTTTGAAGTAGGAAATACAACAATGCATAGTCAACGTTATTTTAATGAGACACTTAAGTGAAAATTAAAAAAGCTACAATTTCGTTGTAAAAGTGTGTAGCAAGTAGTCGAATGATAATGGTGTGAAACCCTCGAAGTGCGAATTGTATGCTGCAGCATTTTTACTGAGAAACCGTTTATTATCTACGGTCGAATTGTAACTCCAGCTGATTTGTAAGGTGTGTGCTACTTCAAATACTAAGCCTCATTAGGTCCCCTTTTCGGCAAAAAAAAATGAATGACATTTTATTTAACAAATCGTATGTTTTTATATAAAAAAAATTCTTTTAACTTTTCGTGTTTTTTTTCCTTTTATCCTATACGTTAATTGTTAGAAAATTGTTATTCGTCTCATTTGCATGACACAGTGCAAGAGTTCATTTTTCACGGTACTTCTGCTCCGAAGCAGAAGGGAGGATGGGGGAGGGAGGGGGCAGGAGAAAGGGGCAGCGAAAAATATGATTAGAAAACTATGCAACATGAAAACTTTGAAGCAGAAATTCCAAGAAATATATTCAGTAACTTACTTTAGAAGGGGTTAATACAGGGAGGGAGTCATCAGGTAAGTGGTGTGGCGATGGCCGGGGTGGGGTGGGGGGGGGGGGGCGGACGTTAATGAGGCGCCCGATTCAAAAATCTTTACATATGGATTAAATTAAAATATATTTTTCAAATTCGGCGTCACTTGTTATTAGTGTTAAAAATTGTTTAAATAAAAAATATGAGTCTTCAAAACTTGTCAGCGTAAAAAGTGTTCGGTAGTGAGAAAGAGCCTCCGTTACTCTGTCCAGTGGGACAGTCACAGACAGTGGCGTAACTAGGGTTTTGTACTGAGGGGGAACACTAGGCATTTAGCCGAACGATGTGGAGTGAGAACCGAATAAGGGCCCCGGAAGCTGATGCAGTGTTGCTATTTTCCGGCATTTTCTGGCCTTGTAAAGTGTCATTGGAAACATTTTTATAAAGAACATTTTGCCGGCCTCCAGCCAGGCCGGCTAAAAATGGTTTCTTTGTGCCTAAAACATACTTAACCTGATAATTTAGCATTACATTCCTCGAATGTGATTGTTCCCCTGGAGGTTTCTTCTGCTGTGCAGCCGCCTGCTTGCATACCCCTGCTGCGCATGCGCGTGGCAGTCCTCCCTTATAAAAGCGACAGCGTGCACGCTATCGGCATTCATTTTACTCTCAATATGTCAGGCGGTGACTCGAGAGGGGTGGCAGGGCGGGAGTAGGTTAAGTATGTTTTAGGCACAAAGAAACCATTTTTAGCCGGCCTAGCTGGGGGCCGGCAAAATGTTCTTTCTTTGTTGCCAAAACATCTTAACCTGATAATTTAGCATTATCAGTTGACCTCGTCAAGTTTGGTGGCGGGCACCGTCCTGCCGAGCGCCCCAGGATGCAAGCAGGCTGTCCCCCGAAAAGTTGTTGAAAACTTCGCACTTTGATCAGAACAGGTTATGAATGTCGAAGTTTGGTTACTTGTCCTGTACACTTGTTGGCTTGTTTCCATCGTGAACGTTTAGCTACCATCGTGGTTGGCTTGCCTCAGCTTCGTTCTGAGTGCTTAAGGGGGATTGACTACTGTACAGGTAGCAACAATAGGTCGCAGCTGGTGTAGTTCGTTTACGTACACGATCTTTGCGTCAGGTTGTGCTTCCAAACGTTAGAATGCGAGTTAGTGAGGAGGAGAAGTTTGTTTGTTCCTTCTCTTCAGTTTTACTTTTTTTTTTAATTGGACAATGGAAGGACTCGGGTGGTTGTAACACGTCAAGAAGTCAGTCGTTTCAACTTAATCGAGCGGGATAGGCAGAGTTGCGGAGGTCTTCGAAAATTTTGAAGAAAACCCTGCGTTGGTATTAGTCGGGGCGATGGATTTTCCATCGAGTCAAATGGCCGAAGGGATTGGACGAGTGAAGGGCACCGTCGGCTGAAGGGCTTGTTTTTATGAAGGATAGAATTTCCGTGTTGGGATTCAGCCAAGCTGGGAAGAAGAGGCGAAGTCTTGCGGCAACTGGAAGGTAGGACGCCGGCTGGAAGGCAGGAGAGGAGCTGCGGCGGTCAGGAGTTGCGGCTCGGTCCTGCTGGATGCGTTGGTCGGAGCGGGAGCGAGGTGGATCGGGCCGAAAGAGCTGATGGTTTCTCGGCCGAAAGTGGGAGATAACTTTCGGACGGATTGGCGGCGCTGTGCGGAGCGGGTAGGGGCCGGGCCACGGCATCCGAGGGACTAGTGCAGGGCCACATCGGGGCAGGGCGGCAGCCAAAAGATCAAATAAACCCGATGAAAGAGTCCCACAGTTGGGACCGGCTAGAATGGATGGCGTTCCGGCAAGCATGAAGGAAAGCCGCACAGACATGGATGGGAAGTGGCACAATGCAGTGTAGTCGGTGGTCATCTGGCATCGGCAGGCCATCTAGGTGGCGGGCGGATGAAAGACAGGACACGGGAAGGGGACAAACCGTCTGCGGGACCAATTCGATTGGTTAGTGGATGACAAAAGACGAGAGGACAGGTGGAGAGAGGAGCTTCCAGATGAGTGGGCTTTCATCTTGTTCAGGATGGCATCATAACTGGAAGGCGGATGAAAGATGTGGAGCGGGGAAGAGGCTTTCAGCTTAAAGGGCTTCCAACTTGGACTGGGACGGCCTCTCAACCATCAGGCCGCCGGCCCCCCTCGGCGGCCGCGGGGGGGGGGGGGGGTGCTTGGTTGACCCTCATCATGGTGGAGGGCAGCAGAACTTGTGGTGAAAGACGAGTGAGTGCGTAGAGCGAGGAACGGTGGCTTCGATCTTCTCCATAGTGTAAAACGGCAGTACCCGAGCAAGCGGGCGAAAGACGAGTGAGTACGTGGGGTGAAGAACGATGGTTTGGCAGAACTTTTCCACAGTGCAAAACGGCAATACCCGAGCAAGCCGGGTGAAAGACGCAAGGCGGTTGAAAGGCGAGTGAGTGTGTGGAGTGGGGAACGACGTCTTGGCAGGTCTTTCCCGTGGTGTAAGACGGCAACACTCGAGCGAGGCGGGTGAAAGACGAGTGAGTGCGTAGAGCGAGGAACGGGAGCTCGGCAGACCTTTTCCATAGTGTAAATGGCAGCACCCGGGGAAGGTGGGTGAAAGACGAGTTGCTTGAGCGAGGAACGCTGGCTAGGTAGACCCTCATCATCGTGCTGGTGAAAGATGGATGAGTGCGTGGGGTGAAGAACGATGTTTTGGTAGATCTTCTCCACGGTGCAAAACGGCAACACCCGAGCAAGCCGGGTGAAAGACGTAAGGCAGTGAAAGACGAGTGAGTGTGTGGAGTGGGGAACGACGGCTTGGCAGGTGTTTCCCGTGGTGTAAGACGGCAACACACGAGCGAGGCGGGTGAAAGACGAGTGAGTGCGTAGAGCGAGGAACGGGAGCTCGGCAGACCTTCTCCATAGTGTAAATGGCAGCACCCGGGGAAGGTGGGTGAAAGACGAGTTGCTTGAGCGAGGAACGCTGGCTAGGTAGACCCTCATCATCGTGCGGGTGAAAGATGGATGAGTGCGTGGGGTGAAGAACGATGTTTTGGCAGATCTTCTCCACGGTGCAAAACGGCAACACCCGAGCAAGCCGGGTG
>JAHWFP010022952.1:2768-30168 GCA_023313725.1 Lithobius niger
TTCACTGGTTGACAATATCAAAAAACTTTTCCTTCAAAAGTTGCTTGGTTTAACAAGATCTTTTCAATGATGTATCAGTCGACCCCCTTCATATTTGAAATTTATTAAATATGCCCTTTTGCCCCCTGAAACCACCCTTGGGGCGACCCCACAAATTTGAACAGATTGACGTTGGAATGCCCACATGCGAATTTATCAGTCATTTTGTTTACTGCATTAAGCTATCTTCATTACTTCTCGAGTTATGGAACTGTAACGGGTTTTGTGTTACACCCTGTATAAGTCTGCTACGGTCGAGCCCTATACCTATTTATTTCTAGATTTGAGACCGGAAACACCTAGTATTTTAAGATTTCGATCCAACATTTTCCAAGACCCATCCGTACTATATGTTGAGAATGAAAAATTATAGAGCGATGGACTTTTTACCAGTCCGGCATCTGCTGACCAGTGCGGATTGTTGAATTGTTGAAACGTCAATTGCGCTTTGTTGAATTGCCCGGAGCTAGATGACGTATTATCCCTAGCAGCTCTTAAAACTTTAAAGGGTCGTGTAAGAATAAGCCCTGGCCAGAAGGCTTAAACTGCGTCGTTATAAACGAAGGGTGAAATATTTAGCTACAAGGCTAAACAAAAGGTTATACAGAAAGGGGGGGGGGGGGGGGCACCTATTCTTGGGTGCATTAATTCCGCCCATTAAGGTGCGATAACGGAATTGCTGGGCAGCTAAGGAACCAAAAAAAAAATGTTTAAAAAATGTATCTTTCACCCCGACCACCAATTACGCACGACAAATCACCTTATTTAGTACCACTTAAGTACATGGATCATAAAATGAGCGAATTAATGCAAAACGATACATTGGACTATGAGCAAAATAAAATTGTATAACCAATTGTCAATCGATATCTACGTTATGATGCAGGATGGGTAGGTGAACCGGTGAAAGTTGAAATTAAAGCTCTGATCCGCCGCTCGCCAGCCCAGTGGCCAGGGGCTCCTGGGGGGCCAGGAGTGCCTACCCCTCCCATCCTCGCACTGAGAACATCAGGGGTGCCCATGGTTGTCCCCGCTCCAAAAACACATGGGGCTCCTCCTCCCACTCCACGCTGATAACATCAGAGGGTGCCCACCCCTGCACCGAGAACAACGTTACAACTCGCTGCTGCTGCAGTACCGAAACAACCGAAACCGATAGCAGAAATAGTAAGTGATGTCATACCTAAATATAAAAAACGTGTTGAGAGAATTTTACGTAGTGGTAAAGTGCAGTGGGTTTCGTTAGGTCGTTTGCTACATATACAAAACGTCGTAGAAGGTAGTGACGTAGGCAAGCTCGTGCACGGAGCTCTGACGGACAGTAAACGTCATCGCACCAAGATGAAGAAGGAGCCTAGCTGGACCTTTATTTCAAAAGTAGTAAAAAAAATTCAGGTCGTCATTCTTTACAACCTGGTCACCCAATCCAAACACGTAAGGAGGTCTTACAACAACGCCTAGAAAATGTAAACAAAAATAAAATGATATAATACTGCCGACGAAAGCCCGACTATGTTATAGATGGCTGAAAACTTGGCCAAAATAGAGTCTGAAAAAGAAAAAGAAACTGAAAAGAAAAAGAAGAGGAAAAAGAAGAGGAAAAAGAAGGCAAAGACGTACCACTCGCTGATATATCTAAACTGTGGAATGATGACTTTTATTGAAAAACAGTTACAAGACTTATATATTGACTTCCGGAGTACACTGATTGTACCGGAAAGCTAAAGAAGGGGATTAAAAGTAACGTTAAAACAAGTTAAAGATTTTTTATCATCGCAAGAAACCTATAGTTTGTCTAAACCTGTTATTCGACGATTTAAACGGAATCCTATAATAGTTAAAGGAATAAACAAAATATGGAGCATAGATTTGATGCATGCCCATTCTTTAGCAAGATTTAACGATGATATACATTTTTTGCTAGGAGCTCTTTGCTAGTAGTTTTTTTCGCCAAAAGCTGAAGGAAGAAGAAAAAAAGGGAGAGAAGAAGGATACAGGTGAAGGAGTTTGCAGTAGACGGGTTTTGAGTAGTTGCGACAATTACAAGGCTCAAGAGGCGGCAAATCGGTTTAAAAATAGAAGGCTATTGTTTGTTTAATCGACATCGACAGAGTAAGAAGCATGTACAAAGTAGTACTAGATGTACAACAGCAGTTAAGAATGAAGTACTTCAGACTGTAAGGAATTGTATTGTTACATTAACAATGCACATTAGCTGTTATATTGCTTCGGCCGTAGATTTCTCTACATTGTGATGTGTGGGAGTCTTAAAGAAAGATTTGCTGTATAGCTTTGAGCTCTTACATTGTCTCAGAGTAGGCAGTGGCGAATAGAGCTCATAACCCCCTAACCACAGAAGGAGTCGTTATTGGCGGGAATTCAGTACGTTAAAGAGGAGTATGCCTGAATACCCCGACAGAATCCCCCCTCCTTCGCTAAGGTTTAGAAGGGGGCATTTCTATTAGGGTTAAAGGTGAAAGCTTGCTAATCGCCAAATGGAAGCTCTAGGACAAATAAAAAGGCCAATAATAAAGGGGGCTGCCTTCGTTTAGTGAAGGATTTAAATAGTTAGAAAAAACGTTAGTTTTAACCGCTAATACTACGCATTAATTAATGCTTAAGACAAATACTATCAGACAACGTTAAAGCGAATAACTAAGACATTTGTTTTTGCTTAAATGACATATCAAGGACCGCGGTAGCAGTCCTTATGTAAGCCTCAGCATGGACTTCCATGTTAAACGTCAAACTTTGAACTCCTATAGTCTCGCCCAGAATTGACATAGACCAACGAAATTCGGTATTTGGGGTCACGTCGCAACTATTTCACTGCATTACAAATTTTAATGACGACAATCGAACCGTTCGGCGTCCACAGTATGGTCACTTGTTGTTGTTGTTGTTGTTTTGGGACTCTTTGCCCTCACCTGGAGACCGAACCACTGAACCGATTTTCAAGTTTTATAGCTTAAAACGTAGGTATGGACATGGCCTAGGGCCTTTCGCAGGCTATTTTAATGTAACTACAATATTCTTGACACGGAAAGCCAAATGGGCTAAAACGTTTGCTCTCACCTAGAGATTGAACCAATAAACCGATTTTCAATTTGTATAGCTTAAAACGTAGGTATGATCAAGGTCTACAGCCTTTCGCAGGCTATTTTAATGTAACTACAATATTCTTGACATAGAAAGCCAAATGGGCTAGAACGTTTGCTCTAACCTAGAGATCGAACCAATGAACTGATTTTCAATTTGTATAGCTTAAAATGTAGGTATTAACACCAACCAGGGCTGTTTGAACACGATTTTGATATGACTGCAGTATTCTCGTCGGCAGAGCAATTATTATTGTAGAGCACTGGGCAGAAATCATGAAGAGGAGTAACACATTTTTGCAAATTGAGCTAGAAACATGAAAGTTGGTACACAAGTCTTGTACCCGTGAAATACCCCCAAGTGTCTTCAGCACCTGGGGGGCCCCCACCCATCACCCTCCGCCCCGTGCCCCCTCACAGGGGCTTTGGCAACATATTCTTATAGATCAAGCTAAAATCATGAAATTTGGCGCACAAGTCATTCTTAGCAGCATAAATCGAATCAGCCATGGAACCCACATGAAACACCCACAAAAGGACCGAAGCACCCCCTTGTGCCCCATCACTGAGATCTGACCAACAAATTCTTGCGGATCGAGCAAAAAGCATGAAACTCGGCACTCAAGTCATTCTTAGCATTACAAATCAAACCAATCATGGAACCCCCATGAAATATCCCAAGTGGCCCCCTACCGCTCTCCTGTGCCCCGCCCCCTCTCTTGTGCTTGACCAACAAATTATTGCAGATCGGGCTATAAGCTTGAATTGGGATACACAATTCATCCATAGTAGTACAAATTGAACTATCTATGGAACTCCGTCTAGATAATCTACAATGAACCCCAACGATCCCTCCCCCCCCCCCACCCCATGCTCCCTCCTTGAGGCCTGACGAACACATTCTTCCAGATAGTGCTAAAAGAATGAAATCTCGTACACAAATAATTATTAGCAGTAGAAATCAAACTAGCTATGGAACTTCCGCGATATCCTCTAAGGCCCCTCAGTGCTTCCCCCCATTCCCGCTCCATGAGGTTGACTTTCGAAAAATTCTTGTTGATCGTACTGAAAGCATGCATTTTGGTACACAGATCATTCCTATACTAGAAATTGAACCAGCCATGGATACCCATGAAATACCACCAAAGACTCCCCCAGCATCCCCCCATACCTGGGTACCCCATGAAGCATCAATGACCAACAAATTATTGAGAAATGTACTAAAAGCATCCATTGTAGTAGTGGAAATCCAACTACACATGGAACCCCATGAGATACACCCACCCTCCAGTGCTTCCCTGTGTCCTCTCCATGAGGTGATGATCAACAAATTCTAGTTCGATTTGTACTGCTAATAATGGCTTGTGTACCAATTCACGTTTTAGCACGATTAGCAAGAATTTGTTGGTCATTTGTTGGCCAAAATTAGAATTTGGAATTGGAAATTGGAATTGGAATTTGTTAGCCAAAATTCGTAGTACTACAGGTGAGTGTGGTAAGGAGACAGAAAAGGGCCTTAGGGTATATCTTGAAAGATTCCATAGCTAGCTCTATTTATTAGCTAAGAATTGACTTGCGTACCAAATTTCAAGCGCTCGATGTTCATAATTAGCCCAAATTCTGGCCCGTAACAGCTGTAATAATCTTAAAATTCGAACCAACGAACCGATGCTCAATTTTACAACATAAAACGTAAGTATAATGAAGGCCTATGGCCTTTTGAACGCTATTTTAATGTGACTACAATTATTGTTGTTGTTCTTCTTCGGGAAATTTTGCTATCACGTAGAGATCGAACCAAAGAACCGATTTTCAAATTTTATAGTTCTTAAAATTGAGTATTAAAAAGGCTTTCTTATAACATAATAATATAACAGCTTTATTACCAAAAACAAATGGTAAAAGGAAACTGGAAGGGATAAAACATTACCCTCTAACACCAGCCCCTACAAATTTTAAACAATATTTTCAAATTCTACACCCATTGGGCTGCGTCGTCGAAATGTTAGTGATTAAAAATTAAAGTACAGATATAAGATCAAATAAGATCAAAAACACTTTAAGAACATGGAAAAATCAACTTTTTTGAGACCCAGTTTGAACTGATGAAGACTATGCGACGTCACCAACTCGGACGCCAAGGAATTCCATGGCCGTACTACACGGTTTGAGAAGAAGAACTTTGTACAGTCTCTTTTCATTTTTGCGACTGTAAGTTTAAAAGGGTGTCCTCTGGTATATGCATTACCTCGGACACAGAAAAAGTTTTTTGGGTCTGCATCAACTAGTCCGTGTAGAATGGAGAAAGTTAGACATAGATCTGCTTGTAATCGACGCAGTTCCAAAGAGGCTAACCCCAAAAGTTTTAACCGCTGTTTGTATGGAACATTATAAAAACCAGGACGAAATTTAGTAAACGTTCTTTGGACCGACTCAACCACTTTAATGTCTTTCACTAAGTGTGGAGACCAGACCTGACTGGCATATTCGAAAATAGGTCGAACGTAAACATTAAATGCCCTTACCAATGTATCGATATCTCTAGACACAAAACAGCGTCTAATCATATGACCAATTCGCTTAGCCCTAAAGGCAATCTGACAGCAATGTTTTGAAAACTTGAGATCAGATGTTAGGTAAATACCAAGATCCTTTATCTCGTGTGTGGACTCCAGCAGCAGATTATCAAGAGTATACGAAGAGGTTCTGTGTATGTTTCCTTTGGCGTTTATTGGTAGTTGCCACTGTGATGACCAACTGCATAGATAATTTAAGGCCAATTGAAGAGAGCAATAATCTTCAGTGGTTTTTACGTTGTTATAAAGCTTTACATCATCTGCAAATTTTGGCATTCTGACTGTACCACTTCCAACCTGTAAATCGGAGACAAATAGGACAAATAATAGCGGACCTAAAACTGAGCCTTGTGGAACACCGCTGGTGACTGGTGTAATGTCAGAAAATGAGCCACTAATATATACTGTCTGAGATCTAAGACTCAAAAAATCTTTAATCCAGCGATAAACTCTCCCATCAATGTCTAACTTATTTAGTTTTTGAAGTAGTTTTGAATGTACGACCGAGTCGAACGCCTTTGCAAAATCAATACAAATAACGTCCACCGGAATAGCACTTTCAATGGATTTTGTCCAGTCATTTATGCAATTTAACAGCTGTAATGTGGTTGAGCGACCAGGTAGAAAACCATACTGGTCGTTTGGCACAAGGTTACATTTGTACAAATGATTCAGAATTGCGTCACGGATGATTCTCTCTAGAATCCTACACGGAACACATGTAAGAGAAATTGGGCGATAGTTAGCAGGTTCAGCTGCATTGCCCTTTTTGAAAATAGGACTAACCCTAGCCATCTTCCAGCATTTTGGTAGCATGCCCGAGGTGAATGATGATTTCAGGAGTAAGTACAATGGTTCACTTAGCTCCGAAGCAAGGGTTTTGTAGAAATTTGCTGAAAAGCCATCAGGGCAAATTGCTGAACTACTTTTAAGTTTTCTTAATTTAGTTTCAATACTCTGGGCTGTAAAATCAGGAGGCTCAAATTTTGGTTTGTTTGAAGATGATGAACAATTATCTAGTTCAAACTCCAGTGGAGTCGGGGTATTGTTATCGAATACAAAATTTTTACAGAAATTGTAGTTAAAGGCATTTGCTTTGTCTTGGTCATTCGTTAGTAATTTATTATTGAAATGAATGGGAGGAATTTTTCTACAGATTTGCGTTTGTCTTTTGACATGCTTAAAAAGGGCCCTCATAGTTCCCTCCTGAATAATTTTACGCTCAGAATTTATCGCATTTGTTTTACACAAGGCCTTTATTTGTTTTCTACAATTATCATACAAACTCATGTTTGTATCAGTTCTGTTTATTTTCAGCCGTTTCCAAAGCCTTCTTTTATATGCTGTCAGTTTTCTAATTTCTTTCGGTATTTTCAAAGTTCCATTCTTATTTTTGAGCACATATTCAGTTGATTTTTGGACTAGTTCGGAGAGTATACAGTTAAATATATTCCATTTTCTTTCCATAGTTTGTGATTCTTTTAAGTATAACTTCCATTGAATTGTATTCAAATTTATTCGTAGTACATTAAAGTTTATTCTACAAATACTATGAATTGAGAAAATTACGGTTTCATGATCACTCGTGCTGAAATGTGCTGTCACATCTACATCAAAAATTAACCGATCGTTATCCACCAGAAGAAGATAAAGATTATTTTCACCTCTAGTTGGTTTTGTCACTAATTGGCCCAACCCCAGGTCCATGGTACAGTCAAGAAAGATTTGTTGATTTAAATCAGAAGCTGAGTGATTTGCCCAATTTACGAAAGACATATTAAAGTCACCCATGACCAAATTTGTATATCGGGTATTAATGGCAGATGTAAGAAAAGAGCACATTGAATTAATCTGGTTTAATTCTCTACCATTAGGCAGGTAGCCAGTTATCAATCTAAGTTTTTGGCGAGGTAAGACAATACTTATTGCCTCGGAATCCTTTACGATGTGCAAAGAAGTTACCTCAATTTTATTGCGTATGAAAATGACAATTCCTCCCCCACGACAGCCAATGCGATCCCTTCTAAATACGCAATACGGGACATCCCGTGTCAGCATGGCATCCGAGATGGAGTCGTCAAACCAGGTCTCAACAATTACAACAATATCGTAAATCAAATGTAACAGTAAAACACGAAGATCCGGCAATTTGCCCTTCGCACTTTGTGCATTTATCAGGCAACCAGAGAGACTTTCGCTCTCATCATGCTCAGTGGAAGATTTTGATGGCTGGTTCGGTTGAATCTGTGTAACAACATTGGTATTTAGTATACATTGCATTTGTGCGCAATCAATGCTATTTCCTGTTTTAACAGTCAATGGTAGTTTGAGTGTTGCCACACCGTTCAAATCGTTACTAAGTAAAGTGCAGGACCAACCTGGACATACTTTATGAAGTTTATAATTCTTCAGTTTCTCTGATAGGAATAAAATCCATCATAGTATGTGTACGTGGACCAGTAATTTTCAATGGCACATTCTAGTGTAATTTTGCCAATGGCCGACAACTGCACACCATCCGGGGCAAGGAGACCTCTGTTATTCGTGATTGTGTCCCATATGGATATAAAACCACAACCGTTTAATTTGCAAACCGGTTGTATATTGCCATTACATTGCACCAAATGATGGTGCAAACCAGTCGTCATTGCTCTTGCTTGGCTTTTCATCCCGGGAAAAAGACCAACAATACTTATTCTTGCTTGCGGTGTGATATCTCTAATTAGGTTTATTAACATTGCCATTTCACTCGCAATGTCATTTGGAGAGTCTGTTTTCACATTGTTGGTGCCCACACATAGCACAACACCAAGAATGTTTTTCTCTGACTTAAGAATATCTACGGTAGAGCCGGACAGTTGCTGTATCGTGGCACCAGGGAAGCACCAGGTTTTTGATGTAAACTCTGTGTATTTTTGTTTTAGCCTGATGTGTCTTACCTGTGAATCACCAATTATAATTATCTTTCTGTTTGAAGAACCCTCATCAGGTGTGCCAACACTGGTATCCCAAGATGTCGGCTGAACGGAAGCAGTTTCGACGTTGGGAACAATTATAGATAGTGCAACATTTTGTGTGTTTGATGCTTTACCTAGTGTGGGATTGTGCGATTGTTTGGGTACACTTGAACACTGTTTATATTCCACAGTTACCTCACCGTTTTTCTTCTTTCTTTTTCTAGTAAACTTTGCATCATGTCTAGGCACACTTGTGTCATCACCGATATTTACCTTATCAATGTGCGTAGAGAGTAATTCAGTGTCACCCGTGTCACTTGTTGATATAATGGTACTAATGATAACATTTTTGCTTCCCTCCTTTGTTCTAGGATTTACGGTATTCAAACACTTCGGTCTTTGTTGTATTTCTTCACTTATCTCATCTGACCTTTTAAGATTTGTGCAAATATCAGCTAGCATTGAGACTTGGTTCAAGAACATGTCTTCTACTTTTTTTTCCAAAGCTGCGAGGCTAGTTTAACAGTATTCTCCAGTGATCCAAAAATAGTGATATTTTCTTGCTCATATCTTCGGTTTGTTCATCAACATTTCTTGTACTAGGTTTATTTTTAAGTGAAGCAGCAGAATCTGTCTCCTTCGTAAATTGATCAATTTACGAAGGATCGAATCCCTAGGTTGGCACCTCCCTTTACCAGACAATTCTTCTTCTCTAAAAGTCTGGTAATGTTCAAAATTGAGCCGGTTCAGCCATACAAGCATTAAGTTGCTTCGGCTGACTTAAGGCTCACAGAAATTAATTTTAATAAAAAAAAAAAAAAAAAAAAAAATTAACGGTGTTAATGTAGGACTCTGATACTGTAGTAGTAAGTCTGCTGAGTGTATGGTTTATCCCGCTTATATCGAATTCATGTTCAAGTCTGTCAATGTCTATACCCTTTTTTACGTGTGCAAGGTCATTTTGTATGTTCAAGACAGTGTTTTGTAGTTCAGCCAAAGTTAAAATTTTTTTATCTGACTCAATTTTGTCCACTCTATCCTGAAATGATTCCGGTTCTGCGTAACGTGAGTCTACTGTTAATTCCGATAAACACAGGCTTTCCATGGCAGAACTTGATGAGATGTTTGGTGAAAAATCGGGCAGAACACTGTCAGCAAATGTTTCTCTAGAGGTCGAAATTGGCGTTGACACCTTCTTAAAAATTGGGGACAACTGATCCTCGCGATCGTGGGCCTTCCCATGAATTTTTGATGTCAAAGTTTTTGTATTTTTCTTATTTTTATACTTCCGAACAGGCAGGGAAAACGATTTTCTTTTCTTTTCCAATTTTGATATAGTATATTGACGAGTATGTCGCATGCTGGATTTATTAGTACTATCCGCCATAACAATTGTAGTTTTCACAATTTAGACAATGTGTCCATCACCACAAAATTTGCCATTAGATGGACTCTCCAAACTGCTCCTCCAAGGTCTTCACACTTTGTTTTTTTTTTCTTGTGAAAAACAAAAAAAGACGATTTAAGTGGCATAAAAGTGTCCCAAAAATTGGCAATTTGAGGGGAAAAAGGATGGAAGACCCAAGCGAGCCCCCTAGCATAAGTTCGACCAAAAAAAAATTTTTTTTTGGCAAAATGTCCGTAGGCTGGTCTTGAACCGTAGACCTGCCAAACACAGAAAAGTAAACAAGTAAGATGGCTACCTTCAATGGGCAGAAAACTGTAGTCACTGCAAATGCTGATTTCTCTGCGACAAATTCATGCAGACAGTTCAAATCACTCCTTTGTTGTTCTTAAGGCATTCATAAAGAGTAAACACTCACTCAAGGAGTCGATAGGAGTCTTGTACCACCAAAATTTCCACAAATTCAGGAGCATAAATGCACGGTACCGAGGTGAATTGTTAATTTTAGGTGATTACACTATTCATTTCTGTGTTATTCTTGCTGAGACAAGAAAATAAATAATGGATATTAGTATTAAAAAACGCTTAAGCGTATAAAATACGGATGTAAGCTTTAAAAAACTTAAAGCCGTAAAGGAACAGATATTAGAAAAGGACATGTAAGCCATCAGCGTCGCATTAAAACGTGTAAAAGAATCTCCAGCTTGTTTTTTGGGTCACTGGAGATTCTTTTACACGTATTAGTGCAGCACTAATGGCTTACATGTCTTTTTCTAATATCTGTTCCTTTACGGCTTTAAGCTTTTTAAGGCTTACATCCGTATTTTATACGCTTAAGCATTTTTTAATACTTATTAGATCCTTAGCTGAACAAGGAGTCTAAAGAAATAAATTTTTATGTGCATAATCGACCAAATAGGCAGTTTGGGTTAGTTTTGGGTCAAAACTAATAGGGATTAGGTACACTTAAATAGGAACAAATTCAGGGGGTAGGGATGTAAGATGTGCATATGACCGTAAGGGCCTAGTGGCCGTTACTACGGCTAAAGGACCAGTATTCTGTCTGGCTAATTTGGGTACCCGGTCACTAGTGATGGTCCTATGTCGGGTCTTTCTACGGAGGGACCTTTGTGGAAAAGTCACCTGCTGCTGGAGGGATCCACTAGAGTCACTAGACTGTGAAGCATTCACTGGTGAACAAGCATCAAAAGTGGCAGTCGGACGAGAGGGAAGGCCGCTTCACGTCATCATATAAACGATGGGGCGTGGACACTATACTAACCGTTACATAGATGTACTTCCTGTCAGGAGCAACATCGTGAGAAACATTGCCATTTTCCTCACAGCAGGTCGAGGTACGGTCTCTTACGGCCTCACTATATGTCAAGTACACTGTCTTAAGATATACATTGTAGAGGCACCGTGGCATCAACAGGGAATTGGCAACAAGGAGTGAAACGGTGGAAAGGAACTCAAGCAATGTACTGTGGGGATGATCGAAGTTTTATTGGCACCAAATGTAAACGAGTCGGCCGTACTCACTGTCTATTTGCATTACCTCCTTCATCCTGTCACTCTACTTCGTCCCTTTAAGTAGGTCGGCCTGCCGTTGAACTACCAACTATAATGTGGGTAAAAACTCCATAATAAATCGGTCCAAACCTTGGATTAGGTTATTATGGCATATTATTATGGCTGTTTACAACGTAACTTCGAAGTAGTGACTTAGTGTTGCATCGTAATCAACGTTCATCTTTAGGCTACAAAATGCACAAAACATGGCGGCAGTAATGGCGTCTTCACATGTTTTTTCGCCAAAAGCTGAAGGAAGAAGAAAAAAGGGAGAGGTGAAGGAGTTTGCAGTAGAGGGGTTTTGAGTAGTTGCAACAATTACAAGCGCTCAACAGGCGGCAAATCGGTTTAACAATAGAAGGGTATTGTTTGTTTAACCAACAGAATAAGAAGCATGTACAAAGTAGTACTAGATGTACAACAGCAGTTTAGAATGAAGCAATTAAGACTGTAAGTAATAGTATTGTTACATTAACGATGCACATTAAATGTTATATTGCTTCGGCCGTAGATTTCTCTTCATTGTTATATGTGGGAGTCTTAAAGAAAGATTTGCAGTATAGCTCTTAGATTTGCTGTATAGCTCTTTGAGCTCTTACATTGTCTCAGAGTAGGCAGTGGCGAATAGAGCTCATAACCCCCTAACCGCAGAAGTAGTCGTTATTGGCGGGAATTCAGTACGTTAAAGGGGAATATGCCTGAATACCCTGACAGAACCCCCCTCCTTTGCTAATGGTTAGAAGGGGGCATTTCTTTTAGTGTTAAAGGTTAAATCTTGCTAATCGCCAAATGGAAGCTCTAGGACAAATAAAAAGGCCAATAATAAAGGGGGCTGTCTTCGTTTAGTGAAGGATTTAAATAGTTAGAAAAAACGTTAGTTTTAACCACTAATACTGCCTAAGACAAATATTATCAGTTAATGTTAAATCTAATAACTAAGACATTTGTTTTTGCTTAAATTACATATTAGATACTTAGCTGAACAAGGAATCTAAAGAAATAAATTTTCGTGTGCGTAATCGACCAAATAGGCAGTTTAAGTTAGTTTTGGGTCAAAACTAAGAGGGATTAGGTGCACTTAAATAGGAACAAATTCAAGGGGTAGGGACTTGAGTCGTGCAGATGACCGTAAGGGCATAGTGGCCGTTACTACGTCTACAGGACGAGTATTCCGTCTGGCCAATTTGGGTACCCGGTCACTAGTGATGGTCGTATGTTGGGTCTTTCTATGGAGGGACCTTTGTTGGAAAGTCACCTACCCCTGGAGGGATCCACTAGAGCCACTAGACTGTGAAGCATTCACTGGTGAACAAGCATCAAAAGTGACAGTCAGACGAGAGTGGGGAAGTGGGGTGGATTGGGAAGGCCGCTGCACTTCATCATATAATTGAGGGGGGGAGGACAACGTCCCTTCGGTTAACTGTGTGGAATAAGACGGCGATATTCCCGATTGAGGGGTCAGAAGCAGTTTAGTATTGGACCCACTAGTGTCACCAAGGATAGGAGGGTTGGACAAAGGCCCAGCAGTATTGTTAATCACCACTTTAGAAGAAGAGGACGAGCAGATTTCTGCGGAGGAGGAATCGAGAATTGGTGGAAGAATGTTTTAGCATTAACGTCAATGCTACAATATCATCTGAGGATACGCTTACTGTGGCGGTATACGGGTCATACACCCTATAGGTATGTTTGTCTTCTTCATAGCCTAGGTGGATGCGAGGAGCACCGGTCGCCTCCAAACAAGTAAGGCGTATGGCAGGGTGTACAAAAATGTAACAGAGGCAACCGAATCTTTTTAGCTGCATAATGTAGGGCACATGTCACCCCCAGGCCTGATAGGGTGAGATATTACCCGGGAGCGTGGTGGTGGATATTGTATTATGCAGTACTGTTGCCTCAATATATGCGTGTCCCCAAAAGCATTCTGGTAACATTGCATCCACCAATATCGCTCTAGCAATAGTTTTTAGTCCTAAAAAATCTCGCTCTGAAATGCTGTTCTATTCTGGGGTTCGCAGAACGGTAGGACCGTGGACCGTTCCATTATCGTCTAAAAATTGGCGAAGACAGGAAGTCTTGTAGATAAGGGCACCATCTGTGTGCAAACTTCTGTAGAACTAGGCCCGTCTCAGTCTGTCGTCTCTTTATCTCATTTATAATAATATCGCAGATAAGTGCTTTACTAACGACAGGATAACTAAAGAACCTACGGGTTCCAAGACAAACCATTGTGAACAGGGCCCGCGAGCTATCTAGCGCTATTTTCCCACTGACCTGACATTCATCTGCAGACCACACCCCTAGTTTGCGGATGGGTTTACGTTCTAGTGTTAGTGGTGGCTACTACGCCTCATCTTTGTACGTAACAACACGTTGCAAGAGATGTTTGGTTTGCCAACTAGGGTAGGCCCTATGAGTGTCCCAGATTTGAGCATGCATTTTAATTTGACTTGGTTAGCATACCCCATACGCCTATGGAACAGGTTTATATCAATAGGTCGGGACGAAGTAACGATATTAACTGAACACAGTGCGTGTAATTGCGTTACACTGAATAAGGGAGGTCTTATTCACTGAACTATTGGTACTAAGCATGTCAGATACAGTCGAGTAATTAGAGCCTCTCTGGCTCGCGTGATCGTTATACTTGGTCAGTTTATAGGAAAGCTGAAGGGGGAAGTTGCCAGCGTAAAGTTGGTTCAATGCTGTAAAGGAAGAGTGTGTTACACGAACTAAGGAAGATTCATCACCACTGTAGATACACCAAATAAGGCAGGCAGATGCGGATTTTGTGGGTTGGTGTACAGGGACCTGAAAGGCGTCAAACTCAGGGTAACCGTAAAGTATATTTGTTATCCCACATGAACGGGTAATCCCAATTTCCCTACTTACAGTCTCTCCAAAAACATCATAGGCTAAGTCTACCTTAATGTTAACATGGAAAAGGTGGTTTTGTCTAGTACCATACATCGCAAAATAATGTGGTCTTATTTTGCTACGTACATAAACACCAGTGTCTCTCAAATTACTACTAAAACCACTATTCAGTAAACGAGATGCTGACAGCAAATTTCGTGTTTCTGTAGGCATCTCAACAACATTCTTTAAAATCATTGGATGTTTTAGTGGCCTGCCTCTTCTGTCAAAACCGGGAAACACGTAACTCACCTATTAATACGTCTATAACTGTTAAGCCGTTAGAGGCCAGCGCAACACAAACTCTGGGATATTTTGCCATATCAATTTTTTTTTCTAACAGTGGCCTATTATCACAAGGGCCTATTATCACTGTCATATTCGAACACGTTGGAGGGTTTAATTTGCCCCTTGTGAGTATTACCCTACTTAATATTATGGTTGTATATACACGAATCAGTAGTTTCGTTGCCTTGCTGCTGATTTTGTTGATTTGATCCTAACGCATATGCAGTAAGGGTTTGACAAAGGAAGGGCACATTGTCTTCATTATCTAATTGTTGTTGGTAATTATTAGAAGTGGTATTGTTATTTGCAAAGATCAAGTTTGCTTGCGGAGCCCACTTCACTGGGTCCTTCTGAGTGGCGTTTTTTGACTTCTTGGAGACAGTATTCCCACAACAATTGGCTAAATGTCCCCACCCAAAACATGCGCGGCACCTTGGCCCTTCTGGGTGGTCAGTGTCCTTGACTCTATCACAGAATCGAAAAGAATGTGCAAAACTTCTGCAGAAAATGCATGATGGTTTTGATCGTCGTTGCGTTGGTTGGCGATTGGTTTGAACGGATGGGCGCTTGTTTTCTTGCCGTTGCGTGGGAGGTAAGTTAGCGTAGTAGGCCTGATGTGTAGGTGAAGAGTCGGACAGGTTAGCAGAGTTGGAATACGTCCTTGCCGTTTGGTGGTCCGGTGGTGACTGACGCCTACGGTATTTTTTAACGTGAGTGGAACGGTCAGACGATTGTGATTTTCGCTGTCTCATCAGTGCAGTTTGGTGTAGATAGTTAAGTGATGTAGGGCCATATGGCCGCTCTATGCCAGCATAGTTCAAACTGTCCATTAGTTCACTCTGTATTAAGGTCAATCGCATAAAGGATTCCCTTGTCATGGCCAAACTCTGGTGCACTACACCTCTTAAAATCCAAATGCTAGCTTCAGGTTCAGTAAGTTGGTATCCTGTGGCTATTACCTATTCCATCAGACACCTGGCATGTCTCATATATGTTGGCACATCTTCAGTATTTAGCATCTGGATGTTCATGCGCTCTTTTAACTTGTGCAGTTGTTCGAATGGGTCTGTTCATGCGAAGTCAGCAATCAGCCTCTCCCAGATTGTTCTTGCCGTTCTTGTGGTATGAAACGTTACTGAGAAGTTAGGCGAAAGCGTCCTTAACATCATTAACTTGCATTCTGCATTTCGTTGTTGCCATGCGGCTAGTTTGTCTGGAGTAGCTGCATTTACGGCCGGACAGTTCTGTTGTAGTACGGTCGGGATCCATTTTTGCTCCTCAGCTAGGCGGTAAAAATGGCCCTCCAGTGCTTGAAGTTGTCCGCTCTCACCAATATTGGTACTCCCTTGTAGGTTATGGGGTGGTGTTACTGTGGTCCATCTTCTGTGATCCCCACGCTTTCATCGAAATTTGACTGGAATGGCTTCTTGGCAAATTACTTGGTTCGTTGCAGGTATCGTTTCTCGTCTCTATGTTGCCTTGCTTCCATCCCTGCTTCTTAACCTTGCTACCATTCTGTTAGGAGCTTTGTAGGGCCTGACTTGCATACGCTCCAACATGGTGAGAAACGTCTCCTATTTCCTAACAGCAGGGCGTGGCACGGTCTCTTACGGCCTCACTAAATGTGAAGTACACGTAAGATATAAATTGTAGAGGCACCGTGACGTCAACAGGGAATTGACAACAAGGAGTGAAATGGTGGAAAGGAACTCAAAGCAATGTACTGTGGGGATGGTCGAAGTTTTATTGGCACCAAATATAAATGAGTCGACCGTACTCACTGTCTATTTGCATTGCCTCCTTCATCCTGTCACCTACTTCATCCCTTTAAGCAGGCCAGTCAGCCGTTGAACTACCAACTATAATGTGGGTAAAAACCCCATAATAAATCAGTCCAAACCTTAGATTAGGTTATTATGGCACACTTATTTTGGCTGTTTACAACGTAACCTCGAAGTAGTGACTTGGTGTTACATCGTAATCAACGTTCATGTTTAGGCCTACAAAAGGCACAAAACATGGCAGCAGTAATGGCGTCTTCACATGTTTTTTCGCCAAAAGCTGAAGGAAGAAGAAAAAAAGGGGGGGGGGATTGAGGCTTAATGGCGCGTCGACAACTTGGTCATTAGCGCCAACCTCAGTCACAGAAAAAAGGGAGAGTGGAAGGATACAGGTGAAGGAGTTTGCAGTAGAGGGGTTTTGAGTAGTTGCGACAATTACAAGCGCTCAAGAGGCGGCAAATCGGTTTAACAATAGAATGGTATTGTTTGTTTAACCACAGAGTAAGAAGCATGTACAAAGTAGTACTAGATGTACAACAGCAAGTAAGAATGAAGTCCTTCAGACTGTAAGGAATAGTATTGTTACATTAACAATGCACATTAGATGTTATATTGCTTGGCCGAGGACTTCTCTATATTGTTATGCGTGGGCGTCTTAAAGAAAGATTTGCTGTATAGCTTTGAGCTCTTAAGTTGTTTCAGAGTAGGCAGTGGCGAATAGAGCTCATAACCCCTAACCACAGAAGGAGTCGTTATTGGCCGGAATTCAGTACGTTAAAGGGGAGAATGCTTGAATACCCCGACACTTCCAGACATTATCAATGCCTACGAATCATCGTATCATCGATTTATTAAAATGCGACCCATAGATGTTACCAAAAAAAAATGAAAAATTGGTTTATCACAATTTATACAGAAAAGGATTAAAAATAAGTGATTTGGTTAAATTATCCAAACTTAAAGGTATTTTTGAAAAGGGTTATCGTCCAAACTGGACGACCATGAAATTTCAAATCAGTGGAGAAAAAAAATAACTATGTATTTAGTAGTCGATTTAGAAGATAAACCAATTTTAGGTAGTTTTTATAAACAAGAATTGAAAAAAGTAATTAGCAACCCTGGTAGGCTATATGAGGTTGAAAAGATTTTGAAGCGACGCAATCATGGTGGAAAATAGAATATCTCGTTAAATTGGAAAGATACCTGAAGAGTCAAGCTAGTAGGACCAGTGACGTAGTAGATTTGTCAATATGAGCGAAGAAATCTGGTTAACGTTGCCTTCGAATACTAGCATGGATGTATTCCCACGAAATACTTTACAAAATTATACAACTAAATTTCAGAACCGTTAAATTTACACGAGAATTATGAGGTAGGCCTGGCCCAGATAACCTTCTCTAACAACTTTAGTCAAGACGCATTAGTTATTTCGGCGGAGGGCTGGGAGGAAGATCAACTGCTTCTACAATTTTATAAAATTAAAATTATTACCGAAATGCAGAATAGCAAATACGAATTGTCAGCTATGGAAATAGGAAAAAGGTATGACAGTTTAAAACAATTAAATTGGTAGATACAGTTAACAAGGAGCTAAAAAATTTAAATCTGAATTGGCAGTGGGTGATCCTTTCAAAGATAGCACCGATTTGCGCGCTACACTATCCAATAAAACGTACAAAAAATACACATTCACTAATGATGTTACTCGACAATATTACATAAGACTGGTTTGTACTGGAGATTGCCACAGAGATTAGGGGGGGAGGAGATGAAGCTTAATGGCACGTCGACAGCTTGGTCATTAGCGCCAACAGAGATTAGGTTTCAAATCGGAACAACTTCCGTAGAAAGCTAATATAATCAAACATACAATAATCACTATAACATCGGTTAAAGAGATTAACAGCAATTCTATACAGATGTTGCATGTGTACAGTGACATTGTAGCTCCACAGTTGGTAGGTGATAGCAGATCGCAGCTATTACGTATAACAGACGTGATGAATGAGGCTGGTGATCAAACGAACGTAGAGTTTTTTAGAATACATTATCTTCCTTTATTACGCCACTCTTTTCAATACGTAGAAATAGACATACGTATTGACAATGGAAGCCGCATACCGTTTGGTTCATACTCGTGCATGGTAATTATCTTACATTTTCGTCTAAAACGTATTTATTAAAAAAAATTATCTGAACCATGGTTCCTATAAATAGCGCGGTACGATCATTTTAAGCTATAAATGAATCATCATGAGGTATTGTTGCAAATATTCTAACCATTACGTGGCACGGAGTGGTGGGGTGGGGGAAATTCCCATATTCTATGGGAGAAGAGTATAGTCAGGCCATGGAGAGTTAGGAAATTTTTTTTTCTGCGGTGAGTCGCGTGGCCATGCCATTTTTTTCGTATGGCAGTTCCCCATATTAAAAAAATTGGAAAATACTTAAGACGTAAAGCTGTGTCTACAGGTGGTAATATTCTCGGTGACTTCCTAGCCGGCCAGGCCGTAAAAGAATCCGCTAAAGATAGAGATAAAGAAGCTGGACATGACATTTTGACCGATATTCACGATAAAATACAGCAGACTCGAAGCGGACATGTAAAAAAGAAAGTCTAAAACTAATGGAGGTGGACATATAAAAAAGAAAAAAACCTAAAACTAAAAAAAAAGATAAATAGAAGGCAAAAAATTGAAAAAAACTATTTTAGACTAGTATAAATAGACCTGAGTACGTCTAAAACGACATAACGCTGAATCGACACAGTCCCATCATGGCATTTTTACATCCACAGAGTTGTGAATGTCTTTATCACCTTTAGAATTATTCTCGATCCCGCCTACATAAATCAGTAATCGAACACACAAGATACACGTAATTCCGACCGATAGCAACATTGTCAGCCAATCAAGTTATCTATTTCGTAATTCCAGGATAAGTAGATGAATATATTAATCTGGCTAATACTCTGGTGTACTTCAAAGTTAAAGTTTAAAAAAATTCAACTACTAACCTAACGGATGTCGAACCTTCCCATATGACACCAAACAGACTTTTATTAAACACCGTTTTTAGTCAAGTGGATTTGTCTATGAATGGAAAACTAACCTCCAGTAGCACGGGTCAATATGGTTATAAAAGTTACATTCAAACTTTATTAAATTATGGTTCCGATGCAAAAAACACACAACTGACTGCTGCTCTGCGGTTAGATGCCAGCAATAGATCAGCAACAATCAAAGGCAGTTGTGAGGTCGAATTAATGGGTCGACTTTATTGTGACATTGCTTTGCAAGACAAACTCGTATGAATAATGTAGAAATAAAACTGCGTTTCGTTCCAATCAATCCAAAATTTAATTTGTACGTAATGCAAGTGGGCATCGCTGCTGGTGTTACGACGCCTGTGTTCCAAATTGTGGATATGGACCTGTTTGTAGAGAAAGTAAAACCTGCATCTAATACCTTGTTAGCGCACACACGTGCGTTGAGTACTGGAACAGCTAAGTACCATTTTAAAAAGACAGACGTTAAGGTCCACACCATCGTCAACAATGCCAGATCGGCACAATTCGACAATTTGTTCCAAGGTGTTATTCCAAGGTGTTATTCTGAATAGAATCGTTCTAGGGTTGGTCAGTCACGCAGCATAGAACGGGAATTACAAAGCGGATTCTATGTTCTTCAAACCTATACACCTGAACTCGTTAGCGGTGTCCATTGATGGATAAATTATTAATGGGAAACCAATTATTATGGTTAAATTGAAAAAAATTATTTTGTGGCACAGTAGGCTGACGTGGAAGGTACCTCCTGACCGGAAATTAGTTGCCACAAGTACATGGGAGACACTATGCATAAAAATGTTCGGCAATTTATTTGTTGCCTTGATCACTAATTTAAAACACACAAACACACTAAAAACATCCAACTATGTGGACGCACACTAGACAATCCACCATCTTGGAATCGTGGTGGTTTAAGCAGCAACCAAAGTTCCCACGTTTCACTCGTTCGTAATGGTGTTGTGCGCGTTGAAGTGAGATTCTCCGAAAATCTGACGGAAAACGTCAACTTGATAATTTATTCAGAAATGGACGCTTTGCTGGAAATTGTCGAAAGAAGAAATGTTTTGACTGACTTTTAAAAAAAAGGAATACCTTACAAAATGAAACTATACTGTCACCAGTGTGTAGAAACTTCATCGGTGTTTACGTTAGCAACCGACTTCCGAGGAAACCAACAAAAGGCTGGATGGTGATGAATTTATCTCCCTATTCACGCAGTGGACTTCACTGGATCGTCGTTGGATGCGGAGAATGTTTCGATCCCTTAGGTGTACCACCAGTGAATAAGTTTGTTATTGATTGTTTGAATAAATGTAAAAAGCGGTGGTGGTTTAATCGTTTCTCTTTACAGAAATTTGGAACTATAGTCTGTGGACATTTTTGTATCTGTTATATTACTGAGCGATGTAAAGGTTTTATACCTACACATATTGTTAACCATTTAAGAAAAATGTCTAATCCCGGAAAATATGTGTATAATTACATGAATAAAATGTAATTTTTTTTCATTCAGTCTATTTATTTCATGGTAGTAAGGGGAGAGACCTATAAATTCAGGATACAGAGGTTGATCTACTAATTCATTCTTTTTATTTCTTTTAGAAATGGTTTTTGTATGTGACATCTGTGGGAACACTTACGTTCAGTCTAAAAGTTTATATCGTCATAAAAGGAAACACCATCCAGACCAACTTCCGGTTACTTTATCACATCGACGTAAGAAATGCACATTCGATTCCTCTACGTGTAATGTTTCCTTTTCAACCTTAAGGGGTTTACGAGAGCATAATAACTCTACCCATTGTGCGATACCACCACCACCACCATCATCACCACCACCACCTCCATTCATTCTAGAAAAGAGTGCATTCCAAAGCTTTTTCCAGAGCTATGTCTACGTGCAACAGTAAGCTATAATCAACATACGAACTTACTTCAATATGATCAGTACCCATCTTTTAAGACTTTTTGATCATGTGCAGCATCGTTGCAGCCAATTTAAGTTTATGAAGTGTCTTCATCTTACTTTGGTTAAAGAAACACCCGTCGACAAAAAATTACAAATATCTATTTATGCAGTACACCTATTGCTGTTTTATCTGTTTTAGATTTTAATAATGCTATCGATACTGCTTTAAGGAAAATTTTGAATAACTTCGAATCATATCAGAAAAATATCAGATCAGGATGGGTAATATTTTTCATCGATAAATGTGATATCCATTTTGGTCACTACTTTCCTCTTTCTGGTGGTTGCAGTTATCATTTAGATGATTATTAACTTAATAAGCGCGCTTTGTTGAACATAAATTGTCATGAAAGTCATTGTTTTGTATATTCTGTACTGGCTGAACTGCATCGGGTCGACAAAAATAATCATCTGTCTCATTACAAGCATTACGAAAGGTTCTTGGGGACATTAAATCTCGATGGAATCAGTTTTCCGACACCACTCTCTGAAGTAAATCGTTTTGAAAAACAAAATAACATCACAGTTAGCGTTTATGGTTATGAGAACAAAACGATTCCCCCCTTGCGTATTAGCTATTTTGAATCAGATCAGCTTGTTAAATTGTTATTATTGGATAATAAACATTACTGTTTGATTAGAGATTTTAATTGACTCGCCTAAAGTAATACGACCAGATATGTTTACCAGTATTGTATTTGCCCTTTGCATACTAAAGAAAAATTACAAGCACACGAACTACTTTGTAAACAAAACAAATTACAAAGACTAGAAAAGCCTGCTAAACAAATGATGCAATTCAACCATCACGATAAAAAATTACCAGCACCCTACGTGGTATATGCAGACTTTGAATGCATATTACTTAAACTCAGTACTTGTCAGCCTGACCCTAATTCTTCTTACGTAAAAAAATTAGAAATGCATGTACCGTGCGGGTTTGCTTACGTCATTATTGATAACAACGGGCAAGTTGATTTGCATAAAGTATGTAGGGGAGCGGATTGTGGAAAAACTTTTTGAATGTCTTTTAATTGTTCAGGCAGAAATTGTATCCAAATTATCTGTAATTGCTCCTATAATTTACAAAACCAATGATGAAAAGAGTTTTAGAGCAGCAACACATTGTTGTATTTGCAATTCATCATTTGCTCTTCACGATATGCGTGTACATGACCATGATCATTTTTCTGGCTTATACAAAGGAGTAGCTCATCAGCATTGTAATTTATTGTATAAATGTAAACCAACACTACCATTTTATTCCATAACCTGAGTTCCTACGATTTATATCTAATCGTACGCGCTTTGTATTATTTTGGTGACCACTCTGTGAAAATTATTCCCAAGAACACCGAACGGTATCTATGCTTGAGAGTAAGAAATTTATTATTTTTGGACTTGTATCAGTTCCTGTCTGCCTCTTTGGACACATTAGTTAAAACTGTCAGAATTTCCTTTAATGAAAACCATTTTTCCTAATACATACAAGGATCTCACCCATAAAGGACAATACCTGTACGAGCATTTTGATTCATTTTCCAAGTTTGACGAACAACAACTTCTACCAAAAGAGTCTTCTATTCCACATTAACAGACAGTGTCATCACGGCCAAACAATATACATACGCCCAACACATGTGGAATTTGCTGGATTGTCAAATGTTGGGCGATTATCATGATTACTATTTATTAACTTATTTAGTGCTCCTGGGTGTCATTTTTCAAGCTTATCGCACCATGTGCGTGAAATATTATGGACTAGACCCTATCCATTACTTTAGTCATCCAGGTTTGGCGTGGGATGCAGCTTTAAAATTAACCAACGAAAAACTTGAGTATTAACAGATATCGATACGTACATGATGTTCGAACGTGGGGTATATGGTGGCATCTCCGCAGTATCGAATCGTTACGCAAAACATAACAATCCTTACCTGCCAAATTATAACCCCGATAGAACTACGTCGTTCATAGAGTATTTGGATAAAAATAATCTGTATGGTTTTTGCTTGATGCAAGCCTTACCATATTCAGATTTTTGTTGGTTAACGGCTAAAGAAATAGCTACGCTCGACGTAACAAATATTCCTGTAAATGACACTGAATATGGTTTAGAGGTGAATTTGAATTATCCTGAATACTTACAAGACAAACATTCCGATTATCACTTAGCACCAGAAAATCTGACAATAACTTACGAAATGTTGTCACCTTACAACACAGAACTACATGCACTATTCAAATTACCAAATTCCATTAAAAATAATTAGTTTCACACTTTCTTCCCCGAAAATATTACGTTTGTCACTACAAAAAATTGCAGTTCTATCTCTCACACGGTTTGGTGCTTAAGAAAATACAAAGAGTTGTGACTTTCAAACAAAACGCTTTTTTGAAACCGTTTATCGAATGTAACACTAAAAAACTACAACAGTCTACAACTGAATTTGAACGTGATAATTATAAACTGGCGAACAACAGTATTTATGGAAAGAGCCTCGATCAAATTGACAACAACATTAGCTAGAATGAGAAAATTATTACCCAAACCCTCAATCACATACTTCAATCCAGTAACTGACAATCCATTAACTGACAAGTTAGGTTTGTTTAGACTACAGAGGTTAAAAGTTATATTAAACAAGGCAGTTCAGTTAGGATTTGCTGTGTTAGACCTATCTAAATTGTCGATGTTCGAGTTCCATTATGATTAAATCATTCCAAAATACGGTGATAATTGTAAATTATTAACGACAGAAATCGATTCATTCAACTATCACATATTCACCGATGATTTGTATCGGGACATAGCTGAATCACGTCATTTGTTTGACATGAGCAATTAACCAACTAATCATTTTTTTTTATGAAAATAAAGTTCCTGGAAAAATGAAAGATGAAACTGCATCCATACCCATTTCTAGGTTTGTTGGATTGATATAAAAAAATGTATATGATAAAACAATAAAAAACAATAAAACAAGGTTGGAAAAGGGATAAAGAAATCTGTTTTACAGAATCACATAACTAGTGATGATTACGTACATTGTTTACAGGAACGACAATGCTTTTCGTATTCAATGTCAAACATTAGAAGTTACGATCACTTGTTATTTACCTTCGAACAAAGAAAACTTTGTTTAACAGCTTACGATGACAAGAGGTGGATCTTACACTGTGGCATTGCTACAGTTCCTTACGGTCATTACAGCATATTATAAATAAAGTAACATCACCCGATAGTGTATATTATTCAATTACAAGTACTCGAACAATGAGTAGCTGTTTAATGTACATCACAGATTCTGTGAATCTGTTCACTACTACAGGACGAGATAAGATTTTTGTCGATAATTGGTATACGGATGGCGAACAATCAGTGCACAACATGGCCAAAGCAGGATTTTTTCGTGCAACACGAGATTACAATCCTATTGTGATTGGAAATTTTTTTCGTGGAGTATAACTGACAGTGTATCACAAGACACTAAATCCAAACTGTCCCTTCATAAGACGCTATCCGCATGGAACGAATGCCTTATCCGAACTAGCAAACATTTTCCCTGAAACAGCTCTCCATGGTACTGGATGTGGTCATGGACTCGATTGTAATAATCAACTTAGTGATCGTTTTTTCAAAGAAGCATTGAAACATTTGTAAAATATTGTATCCTGCATGTTAATAAAAATTAATTGTAATTGTATTTACTTTCATGTGTTTGTCATTTACTGCTTTTATTTACTATATTACGTAATATTTAGTATCGAAATGTTATTCCATCCAGTTTATTCATACATAGTTGAAATAAATTAAACATAACCCATACACTAAAGAAATTTAAAAGATGTGTCAGAGGTGAGATTCGAACTCATGCCCTCATTTGAGGATCAAATCATTTGAGGATCCGAACTTGTATCTGATGCTTTAGACCACTCGGCCACTCTGACACAATCTACGTAATGTTGAAAACTGAAAGATAACCAGATAGGAATAACGTTACTTCCTACGACCTCACGTACGTGACTGGAATAGATAACTATCAAGGAATAACGTTTCTTTTTTTGGTGACTTTGACCTTCGACCCCGCGTTCGTGACACGAATACACAAACTGGTGCCGGTGCCGTCCGCTGTATCATATTTTTGTAACTACTTCTTTTAAATAACAAAACGCTTCTTAGGAGTTTTACAATGAAACCAGAGTAGTGCCATGCCCAAAAGTGGGCATGGCATTACCTGCGTTACTTTTAGTTCTAGTTCTAATTCGCCCACTATTAACAAATTCAAAAATGCAACACGCAATAATAGAATTCGTTGGGAATCCATCAGTGTATTATATGAGTGGAGTATCTGTTTCTGCCTTCTGAAAAGTAAAAAACATCTGTCGTTGCAATTTGATACGAAAGACAGAGTTGACATAAATCCCTTTCTTAATCATATGAGGGCACACTAATCCCTCGCACCCGTCATAAGCCTGTAGCCAAAATGTGAACGCTTTTTGAAAGGTTGCCCTAACTGGCCAGTAAGTTTAGTTTGAAGGCCATCCGTGGAGTTGGTCACAATATGCTGATCGACAGCTACTGTTCCCAGCTTAAAAGTGATTCAAAGAACTAAAAATAAAAATATAACTCAACAGCAACAGCAAAACTACTACTAAAGCTCTAGCAGTGAATAAAAAGTGCTATTTCTCTTAAGAAATTAATGACCTACAGTAGATTCTCAGGTTGTCGCCTAAGATTTAAAACTGTTTAAAAGAATCTGAAACTGTCTAGGCTGGAAAGGTAGAGACGGCTTCTATGCTGTACAGATACAAGTTTTTTACTAGACTAGCGCAATACACCTGTTGCAATGTGGGTCCTCAAAACGAGTGAGCGCTAATACATTTAAAGAATTATGGCTGGAAGGATGGCAGCATGGTACCAGCATAACAACTATTTTGAAAATTTGTTTTGCAAATACGTCAAAAGTTTAAAGATACATTCTGTAAGGATAGATGCATTTTCCAGTTTTGCCTAAAGGGAATTTTATTGGGGGAATTTTCGTTTAATAGCCATATCCAGTTAATCTTTTCTCATTTTTATTGAAGACAACTGGGCTGTTAATACACAAAGTTTGAGCTTGTAAATTTTGATAGTTGATTTTAAATGAATAATCGGATATTTGAACCTGAGCATATATACCTGAGCATCAACTAGACACAGTTAACCGATGTTTTAGACTAATAATGGTTTCTGCAGTTTGACCGGAATCCGACTTCACAACATCAAAAGCGTCGATTAATGCTGTAGTCGTGTGGGCATAGGGTCATTTAATTAGGACACTGATTACAATAGGAATGAACAACTGTCAAGACTGACGTAATTCTTTTAACTAATGCCTTGGCTCTTCAACGAAAATAATCAAACCTTCTTATTAATAATAAGAAAATGTTTTTGGCATTGAGCGAAAGGGAACAGAGAAAGGTCACGAATAGCTACTAAATCTGAGCCTAAATTAAAAAAAAATGTATACCAGCCTACAAAATGTACGAAACAACACCATCCAATGACGGAGAAGTACTTACGACAGTCCCTACGAACCTAATTAACAGTAAGTTTAAGAAAGTGACATCTAATATGAACGTTTCTCCTGACCTCAAAAAAGAAACCACTATCAGTGCCATTGGCTGCCTGTAAGTCTAGGTAGAATAGGCAGAGGTCAGGCTACATAACTGAAGCTAGTTAAGCT
>JAHWFP010022961.1:0-16510 GCA_023313725.1 Lithobius niger
ATCAAGATACAAAAATAATGTGAACCCCCACCCCCGCCAAAAAAAAATGTGCTTTTCGTAGACCTATTGTGACTGTCTGCAGATGATTCCTGTAGCCAAATAAGTAAATAGCTCTCCACACCGACAGTAATCGTTAGTTGTACGGAAACGTGTTTCGTTTTTAACGAAAAGACATGTTGGGTGAAACATGTTTTACAAAAGGTTCCTTACACCCATCTCTTTCGAGATTCATACAATAAGTATGATCAAGAGTGAGATAGGTGGTTTTGGTCTTGGTATGATGAACACACTGTTTGCTTGGCTGCCCACATCTGTAAGACAGAAGACGCCAAGAAACCAGGTGCTAAGGTTTTTTACGAAGTTGTTTGTAGAAACTATATTTCCAGTAATGGCTGCTAATACCTTCAAAACCTTGTAAACACTAACATGATAGTGGGGGTGAAGCGTATTTAGAAATTTTGACTGCTGAAAGTGCCATTTTCTGAGGGCCAAAAATGACGTTTTCTTCCAGTTGGTCAATGTGTTCTTGCCCCCCTCCCCCCCTTGACGCGACCTGAAAAAATTTAGGCCCCCCCCCCCTCGAGAAGGTCCAAATACTTCATGCGACAGGACCCATACGTCATGTATGACCTCATCAAAGTTTTGAAGAAAATAGCAAATAACCATTCTCCGCGATTTTTATTCCCACTCGGCTCGATTTATTAGGTTTTTTTTGGGGTGGGGGGTGGGGGAGGAGGCTGCCCCTTACCACCCCGCCCCCTCCCTTTGCTCTACGGTTCGACTTCACATTTGCTGTTGCAAAATGAAATAATACAACTTGGTTATTTCATTTTTAGCATGTAGAGCAATGAAACACACCACAAAAGCCGCATTATGTTTCCAATTTGCTAAATTTTGTTTCAAGTTCCAAGTAGTTCTATTATTTCGAAAGTATAAATAAATTTATACTTCATCTTTTAGCAACTTAGCTTTGACACTAAACTGACAGGGTCCGAATCTGCTGGCGGCGGCATAAATTACGTTTGATATTGCTGTTGGTGGCGCACACCTCTAGTCCGAACGAAATCTTTCTCAAATCGACGGTGGCGCCGTCTTGGCTCCTGGCGGCGGTAATTGCGCACGGACAGGCTTTGACGAGGTTGTAAACCATTGTAGCGCGACGCCATTCCGTCAGTGTCTTATATCTTGAAGCATGGTTGGGCACATTTCAGGTACTTGGGGAAAAATAATAATAGGTAAAATAGGTAAAAGAACCACCAATACTGGTAGATTTCTGGTTTCTGATTTTGCGTACAGCTAGCTCCTTGCATGTAGCGGCATCGAGCGGATTTGCACGTCCCTAGCGTTACAAGCGTTTATGCACAAGCAACTTTCACGCGCACGTTGGTCGTATTTTCTTTCGCGTCGCGTTGTTGCTTCGCGTGTGCGTAGACGAGGCGAAAGAGAACGGCGCAACAATGTAGCCACGTCTCGAACCATATGCGGTTGTCAAAAGTCACTCGACATCGTTGGTTATCCTATGCGTACGTCTCGACAATGTTTCATCTCAGTTCTCCAACGAACCATGCTACTCTCCAAACCCTCTCTCCAACCTTGTAAACTTTCCAACTCCTCCCATTTGAAGCCACTCTAGGTTTGTACCATATAGGTCGTGCATGTATATCACAGCTGGCCTTCCTTTTCTTTATAGCCCACGACACCTATTATATGAGATTCCTTCTCCTTGAAATCCTTGTAAATGACTGCACAAAGATACATTATGTATGACTAACAAAACTGCTTTCAATGTAATATAATTTCATAGGGATCAATGACCTACTCAACTGAACTGGGCGGGATGAAGGAAAACTTCTGTGGTGGACACACATGACATGACACAAATCTGGTGAAATATAAGACGGACTTTAAAACTTTGAATTTTGACATACGAAGAAAACATCACCACAAAATATGCATTTATTTTTCCTTTTATGTCGGAATGTTAGAAACTGTTTCATTGTAAGCTCTTTGTAAAGAATCTTGAAGCAATTTATGAGGCCGTAGACATGGGAAATGCAAGAGCCAGAACTTGGAAAGAAAGGAAATGGAGTCAGGGATATGTTTTATGCCAAGCTAATATTAAAAAGGACCTATTCGTTATATAACTGTGCAAAAGACCTAAGCATTTGCGACAAAAGAGATGTATATTGTGATTTAACTATTTTCTATCTAACTTGGTCGTTTGGTAATAAATACACACAAATCGCTTTAAATTATATAAAGGAAAGCGGAAGGCAAGCCAAACAGCGAAAATAACGTACAGTAAGCCACCTTTATGCACTTACGTTTCGTCGGAGTGGCATGACCAGGATTCGAACTGGCAACCCCATTCGTCGACGTGGCGCGTCCACTGACACGTTTCGTTTTGACGATTAATATGTTAAATTCTCGCCACTTCCCGTCTCGGTCTCGTCCACAAAAAAAAATTTCGTCTCGACTCATTGTTGCTCAACTTTCTCGACTCTCCTCGACCTTTTTCGCCTTGCAATACTTCTACGAAAGACGGAGAACACCCGCAACAAAAATAACACGTTTTAGTTTCGTTTTATATCTGGATGGCCGAGTCAAGGACAAGTTTAGACAGATTGCATATGCCACAGCTGAAGATGAGGTCGGGGTAAAAGTCGAGATAAAATTGAAATAATTTAATTTTTTTCGTCTCAATCTAGATCTCGCCCTTCAGTCATCTCGGCGTCGACTGGACGTTCAAACTCACTGTCTCGACCTCCTCTCGCATCGTCAGGACGAGACGAGCGTCGAGAAAAGTCGACATTTTTTTGAATCGAAGGCAACACTACTAAATAAGTAGTAATCGATTGTTTTTTATAAATGTAATTCTAAAATTACCCAAATGCTGTTAGGGTAAATTTAACACACATTACCGTTGTGAAGGTATTGATATTTAACGAAAACAGTCCTGCAGCTGAGGAGATTTCCTTGGGACAATGACTAAGCTTATTCGTCAAAATCATGATCTGGAATGAAAAGAAAGAACATTCTGAACTATGTCGGAAGTAGACGCGACTTCACTATTTATATGGATGTAGGAGACGTTATAGGTTTGATCAGTGCATGGACAGGTAGGGGGCATGGGCGGCATCACCTTAGACTTTTTAGCAAAATGCCCTTTTTGTTTAAAAAAAAAATGGCCTTTGTCCCGACATTTGCTGGTGCGGCAGTGCCTTATAAAGGGCCTAAAAGCCTAAAAAAAGGCCTGAAAACATCTAAAAGGACAAAAAAAAGGGAGGGGGGAATCTAAGAAAGGAGCAGAGAAGGGTAAAAAACGAGCGAGCCAAAAAAAACCTCCCAAAAAAAGTGTACTAAAACTTGCTGTGCCTTTTACTAAAAGTTGCCCTTGCCCCTGTCCGGGGTTTTTGCACGCTACTGGTTTTGGTCTTTGGAGATGCACTGATAATAATGCTTGCATCAAGATTGATCGCAATGAAGTTTAAAAAGCCAAAAACGTGCAAACAGAAAAAAATTCAATACAACATGCAGATCGGAGTCTTTATTACACATTTTAATAAGAGAGCTGAAAATGAAGGGTTGTCATTAGTGGAATAAAAAGGACTCCCAATACGGACAGTGATGGATATACAACTAAGCCATTACAAACCAGTCGAAACCGAATTTTGTGCAAAACTATTACGTGGGACAGAAAGAAGGAGGGTGGGTGGGTTGGGGGTCGAACTCATTGTCGTGGAAACGTGGAAACTCTTCTCTATCTTTCTATAACATGTTGCTGTGAATTTTTGTGAATGCATTCACCTCCACTGGTTTCTCCATCGTCCAGTTATGGGTACTTTTTATTAATGAAGGAGCTTCTTTTTAAACTTTTTATTTTAGTTGCTTGATAACGAACGGCTCCGATCTTGGAGTCGAAATGTTGCAGTTATTGGCGTTCTATTTGCTTGTTTTGTTATTTTATTTTATTTTTTTGCTTTTCAAACTTTATTACAAATGAATGTTCTTATTTTACGATGGATCGTTTCACAATAATTACTCCTATGAAGGCTGTAAAAAAAAATTCCTTCTTTGCAACAATTTAGAATATGTTTAGGTCTGTATATATTTCATATCCATAATAGATTTAAATGTCCTGAACTGTTAAAACATATGTTTACATTCATACACCCATCCCCGTACCCAAATGCACGCAAATGATCTTTCCTTTTAAATACAGATGCAAACCTATTTACGTTGCCTTTTGGCCGTGTAAGTAATATGGCTCAGCGGTAGGACCTCGGCCTTTGGTTCAGGCAGGCAGTCTGAAATATAAGTCCAAAAGGCAAGGTAAATAGGTTTGCATCTGTATTTATTTGACTCTTGAGACGTCAGCTTTCCTTTTCTGTAACCCCCGGCAAAAACCTACTGCAAAAGCCAGTGACGCACCCTAGGGGAGGGCAAAAGGGGGCACTTGCCTCTCCCAAGATTAACAGTAAAACTGAGCCATTACACGGACATCACACGGATATTCTAAATGTAACGAGAGGACACTCTAACGAGGAAAAAACGAGCCTGAAGAAGACAAACGAACTGAAAAGTTGAAATGTTTGTCAAAAATTTGCCCAGCAGCATCAAAACTGTTGAGTAACAATTTCGAATTTAGCGTAATTTGTCCACCAAGCATCTGCCTCTTCCCTCGAGTTTGTAATGGGTTTTTTAACCCGTTGAATCGATTTTACAAAATAAACGAAATACATAAAAACTAATAGATTAAGAGCAAACTCAAAAGATAAAAATTGATTTCAGAGAAACCTCACCTTTAAAGCTAAACTAGTATTAAAAAAAAAGCCGCTTAATCTTATAAAATACTGATGAACGCCTTAAAAACCTTAATTCTCTATAGGAACAGGTACAAGAAAAAGGCATGTAGTAAGAAAAGAAGAAGCCGGCGTCGAGCAAAGACTCAAAGACACCCTCCCCGGGGGGCGCCCCCCCCCCCCTTTGAAAAGAACCCCAGGCATCAAGGCGGGCCTTACAGCATGACAAGTTGGTTGCTGAAACAACAGAAGCCGGCAGACAATCCCATGGGTTGACCACCCGCTTGCAGAAAAAGTGTTTTCTAATATTGAACCTGGATAATTTTCCCCGCAATTTGAAATTATGTCCTCGAGCACTGTTAGTTCTGTGAAGAAAAAAAACTGGAATAGTCAATATTGAGAACACTATGAAGAAGTTGGTATAGGTAAGAATAGTACCTCCCCTGTCAAATCTTTCTTGACGTAGAAGGCAATGAAGGCGCTGAATACGATCAGAGTAAGTAAGCTTACGGACAGCTTGACACCATTTGGTGAGTCTACGCTGGCACTTTTCAGGCTTGTCAAGGTGAGAGGAATTATAAGAGCGACAAACTTGTGAACCGTAGTCAACCGTAGACTTTTGAGACATCCTGTCTTTAAAATTGGACTAGAAGAGTGTGAAGAGTAAGTTGGCCGATTAGCAGGAATGCAGTGTTGCAACTGGGCTGTGCAACTGTGCTGACATAACGACAATGAAAGAGGAAAACTACACACAATTCAGCCTATGCAAATCCAACCACTAACGAAACCTATGAGTTATTTAAGTCCACCATCAGGATTATGTAGATTTACACATCCGATATTGGACAGACTCGTGATAGCCCAGATGCGATGGCCCGTGGTACAGGGTAGCAGAAACCAAATCCTCTGTGGGTCATAGATCCGACATTCTAGCTGCAGGTAATATTCCACAGTCTTCTCCCTATTCCCCACGAACACTCAGGAGAAGGGGGTATGCCCACACCATTATAAGTAGTCCATCATGCATAATTCTATTTCGGTTTTGGTTATATTGGCAACAATAATAATAACACTGTTTTTGTAAGACAACACTGATCAGATTACTAAAGGAGCGTATATGCATATGTTCCAAGACTCGTATTATGTTAGCCTTGCTAACTCTTTGTCCGACAGACATGCTGTGAAATATAGATCCTTGAACTACTATTTTCGGTTGTTTTGTAACGTTATGTAACACTCTTCCTGGCAGAAATAGCACTTGACGAATACTAAATTGAGCAAGTGCAGTACCATCATTTTGCATCGTACCTGTGAGACATCAGCTGGAGACAATTCTTCACGAGGAACATTGCTTAAGCTTTCCAAACCCATTCTGGCCTGAAAATTAAATTGATTCGAGAATAAAGACATCTGTTTATTAGAGCAACAATGAAATTGTCGTTTATCGAGCGAAGTGAGGCCTTAATACGCGACTGAATTTGGATTTTGTGTCGTGTGTTTATCTGTGAGTGTGTCTGTTTGTCTGAAACACGATAACGGTCGAAATTCTGTTCTAATTTGGTTGACATTTTATGACAGCTTGGTGGAGCAAATTCACGATTTCAAAGATGAAATTCCATCCTTACATACCGTAAATCTTCTATTTGTAGCCTGGGCTACTGGTTAAGAATCAAGCCATTTTTAGCTGGCTACAATTAGAGACCGACTCCAAAATTTAGAGACGAAATAAAGAGTATCAGCGCATGTAGAACATGTGTCTGACACTAAAAACGGGGTCAATAATGTCGCACGAATGCCTTTACCATTATTCTTTAATTTCGATATGGTATCTGTTTATGTGACGGACGTTCTCTTTTATAGAATTTTTGTTTAAATCAAGTCATTTTGACCCGGCTACAACTAAAGACCTGGCTACAACTACAGGCCCGGCTACAACTAGAGACCGGCTACAATTGAGGACCCGGCCACAAATAGGGGATTTACGGTAGTTTAGGTGTGGGATCGAAATTCGAGGCAGAGCACAGGGCAGTAAAGCACTTCCCTGTGTAGCACTGGGTAGAAAATCTATAGGTTTCTACCCTCTGAATGCAGAAAATAAAATAATGCATTATGGCATCTCACGATTGGCCCAGTAATTGTAATCTTCAACACTCAGTTACACAAGCCTAGTATGTAATTGTAGTAGTGATTCTCTGCGTTTTTAGTCTTGAGTTTACACGGGACGGAAAGCCAGTGGGCAATGTAAATAGGTTTGCATCCGTATTTATTTAGTCTTGAGTGATATGTGAGCTGTATTTTATACTTTTGTCCATAATGGCCACCTTTGATTTCCAACATAATTGTGGTGTTTCAATCCCCTGTATTGTTTGGGGAAAAACGCACGAATCTAAATTAAATACATTTGATGAAACAGCCAATGAGTATTTGTATCACAACATTCCCGAACACTACGTATTTGATAAAGCCAACAGTAGATGGAGGCCACGGAAGCGACGTAATGACAACACAATCGGTCGTATGTATTCCGTGAATATGTCTGCTGACATTGAGAAATATTGTTTACGCTTACTCCTATTACATGTCCCCGGAGCTTCAAGTTTCGAAGACTTTAAAACATACAAAGATAAAACATCTCTCACATTTAAAGCAGCTATTCAGATCATCTTTTCCCCTAAAATTTAAATGGCTAACATTTTAAGTTTTAGCACGATTCTGGCGTGAATGGTCCACCTACTGAACTAATCCAATAGTGAACTACGTCTTCTAATGAACGAATTGGATTTCCAAACTGAGATTAGCGGTGCTACAACGGGTGATGTATTGTTTCCTTCCGTTAAAAGAGTTTTCCTTTTTAAAAAAAAAATCGTTTAATTGTGTGTGGTGCAAGGGACACTGATTGATATCTCTTGATAGCGACTACGTCAAGTGCCATCTCACGACAGAAGCCATACCACTAATAATTGGCATTGCTCTCATTGGGTGGGGGTGGGGGGGATCTTTCAAACCCATTTTTCACGTCGTAAGTCCCGATTTAATTGAAATATGAAGCATGGTAGCCGAGTTTATGGACATTTATGAATGACTAGTTGTAAAGCCCGTCATGAAGACGTGTGAATCTAGGAGTAAACCTGCCCTTTAATAGTGTAATGTATAACTTAGTAATACAGGTTCTTGAAGATGGGTACTTACGCTAAGGTTGCTTCACCCACTCAACCCTTAAATCCTACGATTCAATTCATCATCCTTCATTCATTTCTATAACACACGAGCAGACGGCGTCTATCACGTCCTGTGGCCTTGCACTTTTTTGTGTCTTTTAAAGTCCTGTGTATAGGTTTGAATCTGTAGTTGGCCTCTCCCTCCACGTATTTTCCCTCTCCACCTACATTCCTCCTCTCCCGATCGCTCCTCCCTACTGCTTTCATTTATGTACTGACTCCTTGCATTTTCTTGTGCCTGTTTGTGACTATTTCATCGATAGCAGTTATAGTAATCGATGCAGCATTGTTTCCTCCTACATACATTTTTTCCCTTTTCACTCAAGCCCGATTACAGTACTATACATACTTTTGTTCCTTTTCACTCAAGCCCGATTACGTTACTATACATATTTTGTTGCTTTTCACTCAAGCCCAATTACGTTACTATACATATTTTTTTTCCCTTTTCAAGCCCAATTACACTACTTCATGAAATCAAGTGCAATGCGACATGGCGAACACATTTCTGCATGACCTACATTTATATGATGTATCAACAACTTGGTTTGTTATAGTACACGGGTCCACGATTACGTTACTTCATTTAGTGTAGTGGCGTCTTGAATTTACTGGTTTCATCCACGGTTTCGGTGCATGCAAAGCAATATTTGCTGAGCACTGGCGAAAAGGTGGCAACTACCGTTTTATGGGTTAAGATATGTAAAGATTGATATCGGTATATAACTAATTTGCGAAATGCAAGTTACTTCACTGCGAAGAAAAAATACAGTTCGTAAACTTATTTTCGGCAAGGGTGAATTTGGATATGGGATTTGGATTAATAGTAAGCTTCTGCCCCACTATTTTACTCAAATCGCATATAGATAATTATTTCTAAAAACGTCAAGCAAATTTGTAATAAACAGCAACTGAGCTTCTTGATGGTCGACTTAACACCACAAGCTTGTTGATATTCAGCTCTTAGACCCTGTGGACCCTTTCGTACCCTCGTGTGCCATTTTTTTCCCTTTTATACCCTTAAAAGCCTCAATTCCCCCCCCCCCCCCACCCTTTCATACTCTGTGGACCTTTTGCACCGCATGTATTCGTAACCTACACACCCTGTGTACCCGTTCGTATCCTTATGTATCCTTTTGTATCATATGAACCCTTTTGTACCCTATGTACCCTTTTTGTACTTAGCGTACAATGTGAATCTTTTGTCGGCTATTTTATGTACCGTTTCGTACCTTGTGTATCCTAATGTATCCTTTCGTATCCTATGTTCCTTTATAAGTTTTTGTTAGCCTGTGCCCTTTTGTACCCTGTGGACCCTTTTGTACTGTACATACCATTTTGTACCTTTCGTACTCTATTGTAAACTGTCATACCATTTTATATCATTCAATCGTACCTCTTCGTATCTTTTGTACTTTTTTACCCTTTCGTACCCGTTCACATCATATGTAACTTTATTCATCCTTTTGTACCATTTCGTACCATTTTTTACCTCTTCAACCGTTTTGTATCTGCTGTTGCTTAGTACCTTTAGTACCCTATATATCTTTAGTACCCCCTTTTGTCCCCTTTCGCATCCCTTCTATTGCTTAATAAACGAAATGCGGTAAATGGTAAACATTACCTCTATAGATAGCACCTTCTGTACACGGCACCAGCTCCGACAACTTGCTTTTGTTTATGATGATTTTTGTTTGGCACTTATATGTTATGGATTTTATGTACTGTATCTGATGAAGTGATGTTTACATCTGCTGTAATCGTATCACAGCTGAAATTCCCATATTGTAGCACTTTGGTAGTCTAAAGCATTGCAATATGGATTGTTTGTAACGCTTTTTTTTAGAGTTCATTGATAGTATGGAACTTTGCAATAAGTACAGTTAAGATCACTACCAGCTTAACGATTTCAAATTCATACGATATAAATTTTATGACAATTATTTTGGTATGTGATGTTGTACTGGGATGAAGTGTGGTCTTACCTGAGTTGTAATGTTACCAGCTGCTGCATTTAGATCATATAAGCGATGCGTGAACAGCACGGCTTCAAAGAGGAATGCTGCATCTAATATCCCAAATTCTTTACCATTTAATAATCTGTAGGAAACTGTGCATGTGGTAACAACGAGACGTGCAAGCTGAGCCGTAATAATCAATGAAAATGTATCTTGAATGGCATCAGCCAGTTGATAAACTTTTTCATACCGAAGACGTATCTGGTAAAGAAGTTTGTTCATATCCATAACATCTTTTGCTAATATTTTATTTAGTTCAGTTCCGAGAGTTGTGAAAGAATGAGAGCACAGTTCAGCAGCAACAATAAAAAATACACAGACGAACAAATCACTGCCAAACAATACAATTAACCAAATAGCGTAGGCAACAAGGTATTGTGTTGATGACCGACTCACGGTCGCTCTTACGAACCAAAAACAAGCTATGAACACTGTCGGAGCAGTATGCTTGATGACAGTCGATAATATTTGCTTTTTCTTCTTGTCAAAAACAACATCACTTCTTAAGAGCAATTGAAGCAACTCTACAAAGTGCTTTTCTTTGAAGAAACAAAATACAAAAACCAAGGTTACGAAACCCTCTTGCACCGATATGTTAGTTGCAGATGCAAGCACGTCTGTATTAATGGTAGTGCTACCACTCAAACGATGCAAGGTGTCTAATACAATGCTGCAAGTGGCAGCAGTCACTGTTAACGCCTTATAAATGCAGCATAACACTCGAGTTAGAAGTTTGCGCTGTAGTGAATACAAACAACAAAGCTTGATATCCCAGGAAAGAAGGCCAAGAATTTGGCCCAAACGGATTGATGAACCAAAGATTTCGAAAACAATAGAATTTCTATGCAAACGTCCTTTCCTTGTGGGCCTCAATTCTACGTTTGCATGGTGACAGGGTGTTACAACAATCATGATAATGCAGCAAAAGCTTTTAACAGTCGGACTGTACAAATTATTTCAGGACCCGACGCTGCAGATTATCTCTGTAAAAATAAGAGTATTGTTGGTTTTATGCAATCGTAGTGCCATGGCTTTACAACACTTAATAAAGGAACATAAATTACCGTAACCTTTCAGGATAATTTCTCATTGATTCTGACATCACAATTTTTTTTAGTATACATACCTGTGTTTCTAAGTAATATTACACCCTAAAACCTAAGTGTTTTCATTGATACATTTCGCCATAGTCTTATAAATGCATACATGAAGAGTATCGATGATACAATACTTGCTTTGTCTTCCACTGTTCGGTTTAAGGCCATCTGAGAGAAAATCTGCAGATTTAGTTTCCAGGCTCTAAGCCAGTTTATTTAACATCGCCAAAATCTTACATTACCAAAGCAATGTTAAGAGGCATCAACTTGCCGCATAACTGGCATGGAACTGGGTAGCAAGACACGCAATTGCTACTCCAGTCTTCTATTTGTGCTGGTGGGGATTGAATTTTTGACTTAGTTTCAGTATTATTTCGAAGTATCTCATTTATCTCAAATCATGTATATCTCAATCGTCACAAATCATGTTTATCTCAATTATCGCTGTTCTCATCTTTTTTTCCTACAAATTTCGTTAATTATTTTAAATGTCTTTATCACAAACATTTACGTCTAATTTCAATTTCATTTCAGCTATGCAGGCTACATTCTGTATGCAGAGTATGCGAATTGCAGGTGTAGAATAGTATTCCAATGTTTGGGTAACTATTTCATGTAAACATAATACTAATATAAAGTAAAAGCACCCACAATAAAAAACATACTTCTTCTAAAAATGTATCTGCTATAGTTTGTTCCACATTATGTTTGCAAGAAACTGACTGTATGACGCCACGTTTCCTTGTACTGTGTGTATGAATATATCTTGTAGACTCTACACAGTTGCTGTTAGAATCTACGAGTGGGACGTTTACGAGTTTTTTTTTTTCACTCATGGTGGAAGGAAACGTGTCGTCATACAGTCAGTTTTCTGCAAACATAATGTGGAACAAACTCTATATAGAAGGAAAAATAAAAAATTCATACAAGTAACAAAGCCTTTTCCGAAGAAAAATGTTTAAAAGAAAGATCACGAGGTCTCCATTCCAAAAATGTATCCATACAATTGGGAAATGCAAGATCACTAACAATTTAAGATCACTACTAAAATAGTGGCACGAGCCAATGCTTGTTGGTCTTACTTGTTTTCTTTAAGAATCAATTTGTGACGTCATTTAGTAGAGGAATTATCAGTGGACTTACATTTGCCAGTATGTATGTATACTTTATATTTGGAATGTGAAACTTACAATCAAACTTTTTAACATTTCCGTCAAAGAAGGTTTTATATTTGTTACTTGTGTTAATCATCCCGTAAATGGTGAACTTACCTTAGTCAAAACCTCCACCTCGTGTGCTATCATTCACTGGTTCGTTTTAAAATGAATTTACAGTTGCAAGTAACCTGTTTTGAGTGCATTTCGATCGAAACATCGATTGACCTCGTTTCACAGTAAATCTAAAATTCTTCATGAACAACAATGATTAATACATGAACGTGAAACACACAATCTTCAGCGCATTAGCTACGATTATTTCTATTTCTTGACATTCGCTACGTACACTCCTGAAAATAAAGCTATGAAATTAAAATTAAGCTGATGGTTGGTGGAGGAGAAGCAGAGACCAACTCTTTATCACCAACACGCACTGTGATGACCATTACTGAATTAGTGATGGCAGGCGTGGTATGAAGGAGGAGTCTGCAAGACATTTCTGCCCAGTGTTCCACACTGTTTCTGAGTTGCGACCCCATGAGACCAGCTGTCGAACGAATGATCTTTATTACTTTTATGGAAAAACTACGTTAAAAACAACCCTGCATGTAAAGAAAATATTGTTCGTGTGGAGATTGGTCAAAGAACACCGGAACTGACCAGCAACTGCGTTCAAACTAGTTTTTATAGAGAGTAACAAGTTTCACTCTCCAAACCAAGGTCGGCTGGATACAAGGCTGACTGATTCCATAGTGGTATTCAACGCCTACTACCATTATCTTGGTTATATAGAATTCAAGCGGTGTGAAATGACCTGGCATGGAGCCGGGATGCAAGACCCGTAGATTCTGTTCCACTCGATCTAATGATAAGCATTGTAATATGAAGACCCAAGTTACAATATGGAATGCTCCCATGTCCTACGGACGTTTAAGCCTTTTTATAAGCGCCTGGTAATGGGTGTTATACCAAACATTTGACTTTGCTTGCTTATATTTTGGGGTTTTAGTATACCTGCCCTCATCGTTACCTAAACAGAGCATCTTGTTGTACGTGTAAGTTCTCAGTCGACCCAGCCAAAAAGTGATTTTGTGCTTGTTACCAAAGGCCGTTTGCCGAAAGGAGGATTAATATTAGACTTTAAAACTCTCTGTCTCTCTCTCTGTTTGTCCAGGCGATTACTTGCAAACTACTTATTAATTCAGGATTAAACTTTATGTGCTGCTTAAGGCAAGGCTACTTGGTTCTGGGTCTGCTGAAATTTTCGGCCTTTTATGATAAAGAGACCTCGTAATTCGTAATGTATCGCCATTTTAAAGAGCATGACTCATTTGGGGTTGAGTTTCGTTTACAGGAGTTGAGTTTCGATTATGGGTAAACCAAGGAACTGTGAGAAATATCTACATTTAAAGTACCTGGGCACAATACTAGATCAACAATAAATACAACTCAGATAAGACTTTAAAAGTATTTTGAAGATACTCAGGTCTAAACACACTTTTTATTCATCACCACATATATCTGAATCAGCGAAGTTAAAAGGGGCTGCCATCTTCCTTCTCAGCTTGTAAAATTCACATAAACTAAACGGCCCCATAATGTCTCCCGAGCAGTGACGAATACCCTCTTACGCACTCTCGAACGCTTAACAGAGGCATATTTTTTTGCATTTTTACTGATGACGGGTAATAGGTAACAGAGACAAATTTAACACCCTGGCCGAGTGATGACATCGTAAGTTCTACCAAGGTAAAAAAAAAATAACTAGATCTCTTTATTTAGAAAAAAGGGTTAAAACTTCACAATATGAGCTCTGGTTATTACGCTTGGAAACTGTGCATGTTCGATTCGCCAGCGACGAAATGACATCACTCTTTCCTTCAATCATTACGCATGAAAGTATCGTAGTGTATTGGAATGATCGGCCTCTTAAAACACTTCTAAATCTTAAAAGAAATACTGATATCAGTTACGTAGCACAAGCATTTTATACAATTATTGAAAAAATGGCAAGTATTTGGAAGAACTACTTTTCACACTATTGACTTAATTCACCTACGTATCGATCCCTTTCGTATCGATCACAACGTAAACCTGCTCAAACGCTTATTTATTTTTAAAAAGAATTCTTAAAACGTGTTAAAATGCTACTAACAGCCATAGTATTCCGGTGGGATTTATCTAGCAAAATTGTCCCTCTCGCCTTCTGGCGCAATGGCTAACGCTGGGGACGCGTCAAACAACAACAGTGACACCGCTTCCATACCGCGAAATAAGAGCGCAACAAGAAAACCTGATTTCGACCAGAACATTAGTAAACGAAAATTATCTCTGGCCGGTAAAATTTTTGGTTGCGGTTTCTGAAATTACATGTTTAGCCGCGGTAGCGCGAGCTAGCTACGTAATTTTGGAGGCCGTTATTTCCGTGAACAGCGACCTTCGTTTACCTTAATTTGCAGATTTTAAGCGTTCTTATACGCAAATTATGGCAAAAATCTTCAAATTAGGGTAAATCGCCTAATTTGCCCCAATTTTCAGATTTTAAGTGTTTTTACATGCAAATTATTGGCAAAATCTGCAAATTAGGGTAAATCAAGGTTGCCGTTCTCGAAAATAATGGTCATTTTTTTTTCCAAATGGTCCGACAAGGTGTACGCAAAGCAATCGTTTAGGTTTCCAGCCAAACTAGACAATTGTTTGGAATAAGTGGGGGTTGCCCGTCGTCGGACCAATTCACTAGACTGGTAAACACTCAGTTAAAAAAAAAAAAAAAACTTGCACATTCTTAATCTGGAACAGGCGCGGACAATTGGAGGTCATCGGCAAATTTGTACAGTTGTGCATACTTCTGGTCTCATAGAAGATCATTGAAAAATAAAATTTACAACAAGGGCCAGAATAATAGCCAGAATGTTATCAGACTACTGGCTGATCTAACAGAGCAAGCTCGTATTCACAGCAGAGAGCTAGCGTTTAAATGTGGTGAGAGCAGCAAGGAATTTTAGTTTCGAACTGGTTTACTTCCAAAATTATTTCAGGTAGAAATTTCACCTTCGAACTGGTTAATTTCATGCACCAAAAACTGCCTTATCCTGAAATTTCAACCAAATCAGAACAAAATTGAAAACGTTATCGTATTGCGATAAACACACCCACAAAATCCAAACTCAGTCGAGTATTCTACCTCGCTCGTTTCGCTCGCTCGGCAGATTATCCATAACGATATAAATTACAGCCTAATGCCAATAAAATTAAGTTGCGGGCAAGCAGGAGCGTTTAAAGAGTTGTTCACTGAAGAAACAAAGCCTTGCAACATGTTAATGAACACATACTTTAATTTTCGGCCTGTAAAACATAAAAAACCTAAAAGATGAGAGGGTGATGTGGAGTTGTCAACAAGTGAGCCGTCATATTGGTGGGACGTCATTCCAATATGGCGGCCCACTTGTTGACAACAACTCATCACTCTCTCATATTTTTTCTTTAATGTTTTACTGGGACCAAGACCAGCAGATACTGGCCGAAAATTAAAATACGTTTTCATTTATGTGTTTCGTCAGATTTAAACTTAAATTGTCAATACGTGTTGCCAAATTCACAGTAGCCATATCAAAATCGCCAGTGACAACATATAACAAATATTTGTCGTTTATAATTTAACTTGTATGCATACTTTAAAATTTCGTTTTTATTTTCACCATCAGGGAAATACCCCAAAATACTGCTTCCTTTGACACCAATGAATTCAAAGCATAAGGTCTCAGTGTCAGCAACGATATTAATTGCAGTGTTCCACATCAGCTCTGTCGAACCATTTTTCCATGTTATTAAGACAAAAGTTAAATAAATAAGTTAAAGACCAAGAACGCCACGACATAGTCTTTTCCACATTATGTTTGCAGGAAACTGACTGTATGACGCCGCATTTCCTTGCACTACGAGTTCAAAAACATGTGGATATCACAATTGCAGACTCTACACAGTTACCGTTAGAGTCTACGAGTGGGGTATTTACGTGTTTCTGCACTCGTATTGAAAGGAAACGTGGCGTTATACAGTCAGTTTCCCGCAATCATAATGTGGAACAGACTATAGTAACATGGTTAAAGCACACAGAGAACGACTACGTGCCACATCAATTGCTCATAAAAAAAAACAGTTTAGTAGAGTATTCTCTAACTGACTTGAACGTAAGTTAAATTAAACATAAGTAAACCA
>JAHWFP010022962.1:0-12972 GCA_023313725.1 Lithobius niger
ACACACCTGATTGGGAAAGACTTGCGAGGGAAGCTCGAAGTTGAATGGAAGATTGCGTGTAAAGAACGGCCCGAGTGATACAGTGGGCAAGGGTGAACCAATCGACTGAATAGAACAGACAGCGGTAGTTTCGAATTCGAACAGTGCATTGAACTGAAAAAACGAAATGTAGACAGAGTTCAAACTTACCTTTAAGGTGCCTAATGACGACTACAGTTAGTAGTTGAAAATTTGCAGTTAGTAGACTATCTTCTTTGTGAAAGTGTGCGTTTTTGTGAGTCTCGTGTGACATTTTTCAATCGTTTAGTGTTTCACAGTAAGATGAATAACGGTGTTTTTATTGACACCCTGTCATCTAATTATGCCTTACCCTGAAGGGAGCCTTCGTTAGGCGCTAGAAGACCCTTCGCCGAAGATCCTTTGTTCGATAAAAACCCTTCGCTTACACCTGTCATTTTGGGCCTTCGCTCGTCGCATCATGACTAAGCTGTTGACCCTTCGGTGAAGGATCCAATATGTGGGTCCTTCATGTTAAATCTTCCTTTGCCGAAGGGACCTGAAAATTCCGTACAACTTACATTGCTACCACGTACAATCAACGCCATGGTTCGGTGATTTTTGTAGTCTTTTTTTTTACCCTCAAATAAATGTTACGGGTTTTTCAACATTCAACATTTAAAAAAACAAAACCTGACTTACATCGGCTTTCTTCTTTGCTGAGATCCCATCGCTCCGGGACGCAGGTTCTCTTCTGGAGGATCGGGAGTTTTTCAGTGGTCCTGAACCTTCTTTCTCTTCCCTCCTTCTTCTCCACTCTTCTTGTTCGGCAGTTTCATTCATCGACTGCAAGTTTTTATTTGTGTCTTCGTGGTGGGCCCCCGATTTTGTGGCAGTAAAACTGGCAATTCTGCTCCCATCTCCGCCACCATGGTTCGTGAATAAGTTGTGGCCAATGCCAGAATCCCGGACACGTGCAAATAAATGTGCACCAATTGTCTCCAAAAGGAAGCATCATGACCTCCATTCGGCGTGTCAAACCCATTGTAAGTGGAATTTTTTCTTGGATCCATGTAAAAAAAATCGATTTCATCCGGCGACTGGACTTTCATCACCCTGAAAAATAAACAAGCCAAGACCGAAACAGACAAATGAAGAAAAAGAAAGAATTCCGTCTCAAGTTGCAAACAGTCGTCCCCCCCCCCCCCTGCAAAGCGGAAAAGGACTGCCACCACCTCTTCCTCCTCAAGTTCATCTTGTAAAACTTGCTCTTCCATCCTCTTCTCTTCAAGGGAAATCCCTCTAACTCCCTCTTTCCAGCCTTCGGTTGTGTAACCTGCTCACCTCCCCTCCTGTCAGCCCTTCCCTAGGCTCCACCGGTTTCAGCCTCGGCACCTCCAACGACTGCAGCAAATTCCGTCCCTTCTGGTGACCCTCAAGGCTTAATTAAACGCTCTCACACCCCTTGCTCCGGAACCACCCTCTGTCGCTGACCTGGTTCCGCCCTTGACTTTGTCTCAAGTGCAAGTTTCTTCCTGTGCCGCCTCTCCAACCTTCGGCCTCCATGAGGATGATTTTAACTCTAAACAATCCTCCGCCCCTTTGGACTCTACTGGATGTCTACTTGGATAGCATGTTAACTACAAATTTTAGGGAAGTTGTTTTTTTTTTATCAAATATGTAGTGAAACATGCATTAAGCATGAATCGGGGTGGGGGGAATCTATAAATCTTTTTCATTAAAACTATAAGCTTAGGCCTATCAACAATATTTGTTATTATTTACAACAAAGGCACTATAATACCAGATACCATCTCATCCATAAGTACTGGAGAAAAACGATTGCCAGGGTACTAGCTTGGTACCGGCAGAATAATTTCAGGTACCACTCAACACTACTTCATTAAACGACTGAAATTTCTTTCATAACAATTTGTTTTTCTCAATTTTAGTGTCTTGACCCTGTAGAGATGGGTCAGCGAGGAATGCGGACTTACGGTCGCCACCGTTTACGGCGCATCAGCGTGATACCCAAAGAAACTCAACAGGAACTTCCTACGAAGTTATGGAATAATCGAAGGGTCTTTGACAGCAGTCCTGATTCATTGGAGGATTCATTTGACCGACTTTGCAAAGAAAGTCCTCCAAGGTAAATGTAATAGCTTAGGTGTAATTTATTTTCAGTTTAAGTGATACGCCATTGAAACTTGAAGCAAAATCTCTTAGTATTTAATATTTTAAGACTGAGTTGGTACAATTTGTTGGTCATCGCATGTACCAACAGAACAAGACCAAAATTCAAATCCACTCGGACTGGGCACCCCTCGACGATATGGTTGATATCAGTATTCCATTTGGCTCCCAGTTTTTAAAGTCTTAACGAGTAGCAAATACAGCACATGCTGTACAACGAAAAGTAAGGTATTGTGTAGTTCACTTGTGGGTGATTGTTTTTAAAACCCTGTAGTATTGAAACTGGACAACATGTAAATTGCAGCTCCTTAACCCCATGCCCAATTCTTCAGTGAACGACACCAAGGCAAGGCTTGTCTTTGGTTTGAATAGTATGTTTAGCACTAGTGTATGTGCCCTTATGTACAGGTTTTGAACGAACTTAGTAAAGCATGGGAGTTTACATCCCTACGGAAGAAAGTGTGTGACGCACAATGTACCGCATGTCGCACATATTTCATGTTCCGGCAGAATAAATTGGACCCAAGATAAATAAAATAAATAAACAACATAAAGTATTGTATTGTGCCTCTAACACATTTCTTACAGCCTCCAGCCAATTAAGCCTTACTTACGTAAGTTATTACCGGTTTTAACTAGCTTCACGCCTGGCCTCGAGAATCTTGCAAGCAGCCAGTAACCGAACAAATATTATCCAAAATTTGATGAACTGCAACTGCCATGTAGACGGTGGCTTGTAAGTTTTCCACAATAGTGGCACACAACCGTGGCATTCGACGTGTTGTCCAATATAGGATCAGTAACCAGAAGTCTGTAGGCCCAATGCAGATCGAGAATGAGAGCATGCACAACTTCTGCTTCAAACGCCATCATCGTGCTCTGCTCTTCTCGGCTATGGAGTGATATCGAGAGGTGTCGTTGGAAACAACTCACCAAAACAACGGCCAGTAGGTGGCCTTTTGCTTTGATTCGGTATGTTTTTCATTCGGGTGACTAACCGTAATTTGATGGACCAGATGGACCCGTGCACCATGCATGGTGAATTGAATTTCCCGGTGTTTGGTCTCCTCAGGAAACAAAATCGCTTTTGCAGTATTTAACTGTTTGACTAATTTTTGAATTTTACTCTTCCAGAATGGAACATCGTGTGACCGTGTACTGACATGGGAGTATTTCATGTGATGGAAGTGTTAAGGGGACATCCCCTTCTCCCTTTCCCCTCGCTTACCTGTGTTTGACTAAATGCTGGAAAACCTTATCACTTGTTTCTGTGTGAATTTATAATTTTCCCAAATTTCTAGATTTTCCCCACTATAACCAGGTAACTCAGTTACTTAATTCGCGACCCCCGGTTTAGGCCACCAAAATAAAATTTAAAACTGGAAAACTTTTCATTCAGTTTCAGCAACTCACTAAGGTTTATTGGCTGCAAAACGTAACGCAAGACATTTCTCTTCTGTCTCCCTTGTCCTGCTGCGCAAGTGGACTTGGCCAGCAGAGTTTGATTGTAGATTTTTTCTCATAACGTTATTTTGTTTCTTGATCACTAAGGGCCTAGCGCAAGACTGGCGTGATGCCAGTGACACCAAAAAAAATTGTGCTGGTCCCCTGTCTTTTAAATTGTTCTTAGAAAAGAATGCAATTTGGAACGTGTTAGTTGCAACCATGTCTTCAAGTTTTTAAATAAACTGCAGCCACTGAAAAGTTATGCACAAACATTGCGTTGTGGGTTTAAAAAGTCGCAGCGTTGATACTGAAACCACTACCCCTGCAGAAAACTCATTCTTTTAAAAACTGTCTCGCAGTAGTCGTAGGAACTTTCTCCTACTGAGGTTTACATAAAGTAATACAGGTTTGTTGTCTTTTTGGATGTTGGTTCGATGTCGATTTCTTTCACATCTCGATAAATTTTCTGATTACGACGTTTCTTGAATAAAATATAAAAATGACCACCTCAAATACTAATGAGTATCATTCACTAGTGATCAAAGCAGAAAAGTTGGCTAATTTAATCATGTTGGCCTAATAATGCTGGACAAAAATGATTTGAATGAAGAATTTGACTTGACCTACTGGTGTACGGTACTAATAAACTTTAAGGCTGCTAAAAGCTGATTAAGTGGTTCTCAGGAGCACATGCATGGAATTTTTCCTGGCGCATGAATAGTTTTTTTTACCATGAAAACCGCAGGGGTCGTAGAGTTCCTACTTTTTCCTTATTTCCTACTTTTTTGTATTCGTTCCTTATTTTCCTACTTTTTTTCAGTTTTGAGATGTACTTCCTACTTTTTTCAGCTACGCTTATTTTGTAAGTCTAGGTGTAAATTAGTGACATAACGTATAAGATTTGAGTTCAATAAATCAATAAATAAGGCACGAACTTCGTTGACGCACTTGACGGTCCCTTAGCTTGTTTACAATGCAACGAGGCATTCTGCGCGTGTGCTGCAAAAGCATCACTTCCGGTTCCGCATCGAGCAACGGTTTCGTTTTCGCAAGTCCACTGTCAAGGCGTGAACGTTGCTCGATCTGTGCTCGAGCCAAGGATAAATTTTGGGGTAAGTGCTTAGCCTACTATTAGTTTTCATTTTCAACTGCTAAAATTTCGTACTAGCTGCTGTTTGTAATTTCGTTTTTCGGTATTGGGCTTGCTGAGCCAGCTGTTAGTGATGATATACCGACGGAATGGTTTTATCGCACATTTATTTATATCCAGTATATAAAGCGTCAACTACGAGAGTATCTTAGGAAGGTTAATGAGCTAGAATTGTGTTTAGCAGTATTTCATTGGTCTAAGTGTAACCATAAAAAATATGTACTACCACTGCAGATACGTTATAGGTTGGGCACGTTGTTGGCCGTGGCCGCCGTTATTTTCCCCTTAAATCATCGCGGGTCAAAATTTTGTATGTTGATTTCGGGTCTTACGACAAAAATTTAATTTGTATTTTCGAGAAATCGTGACCGATTTTAACATTCCAATAAGACCATTTTAACCAGCTCGAGACGATTTTTTATGGCTTAGGCCCTATATTTCAAGACTATCTCAAAACGACTTTGGAGTTAGGGTGTTTTTTAATGCCTTTTTACGTCGTCGTCCACCCCCAACCACCCCCCATCTTTACAGCCATGCTGATATTGTGAAAACATTTAACAGAGGTGCAGTCTTGCTGAAGACAATGCTTATATTTCACGTCTCAGTGGAGATTATTACAATATTGTCCGCAATTTGGGTATTTTTTTTCAGTGAGAAATGAAAAATCTTTTAAAGTGTTCAGAAAAAAGTGTAGCCTATTAAAAATTCTAAGTTCTAAATAGGACCTTGTCAGACTCCCCCCCTCCAAAAAAAAAATAACCTATGGTCAAAAGCTATTTTTTTTTTATTGATGCCTCACATTGCTGCTGCTCCCATTGGGGTCTAGTCATTTACGAGATTTTGTTAAAGGTGTCCCCCTCCTCCCCCCATTTTAAAAACTAGACATTATTATATGAAGATATTCAAAGTGAAAATATGTACGGTATTTTTACGACCTTCACGGCATCCATGGAAATTTGGTGAGTGGCTTTCTACATGTATCATTATTTAAGAAAGTCTAGCAAGCAATTAAAAAAAATCTCTAGGCATATGTATTGTACTTCCTATCTAGGCTATATTTATGACTACTCGTGAAACGAGTAAGCTTTAGGCACTGATTTAAATTGAGGGGTTCCTTATTTTTACCTACTTTTCAGTGAAAAATTCCTTATTTTTCCTTATTTATGACGTACGAAATTCCTTATTTTCTACTTTTTTCCCCCCAAAACCCACTGCGACCCCTGAAACCGACGAATCGTTTTGTTTTCTTTGGCGAAAAGTCATGACAACAATACTCAACGAAAGTCATGCTCAAGTCTGGTTAGCATCAGTGACTACCCTGCATTGCAGGGGAAGATCCATCCAGCTACTAAATCTTCAAGAACTGGCGAGAGAGAATGCAAATTTGACTTTGAGAGTTCGTTGGAATGTGAACAAACTGGTCTTTCGTGAGTGCAAGTCTCTGACTGCCTGACGAACACAATTAGTGACAATTGCCGAATATTTGTTAGTAGATTTTAGTGTGAAATTTGGACTTTGGTGCTGCTTTAAAACTGTGAGTATTGTTGTCATACGTTTTTTACGCCATTGTCTAAAACAAAAATTCAATCAATCGTGCATCAGCGCTTTCACCAAACATTTCCTGGAGCCGATGACTAGCCCTTTGCTTCATTCACATGATGTCTCGAAACAATTCTGAGGGCCATTCCATTTCATGTCGCAACAAAAAACTTGGATCTAAAGAAAGACTTTGATCAAATATGCAACATTTTTGCACGTTGAACTTGGCTGAACATATTTGGCATTAAAACATAGATATTGTACACCACAACAAAATGTAAGCTACTGAAGTGTTTTTGTTTTGTACTGCTAAGAGGCATTAAATCCCTGGTATCTACGAGAACTGATGGGAAGCCGTGAGGCAAGATGTGCAATTACACTCCAGTCGACTTTGGCTTGATAAACAAAACTCCTTCCTCCCTTCAGGATCGTTAAGCGTTACTGTGTGCGAATTGACACTTGATTGGTAGTACAAGTAATATTTTTTTGCCTAGTTATGACACAAGTTTATTCACACACATTTATGGCATTTCGTACACATAATATTTAATGTACGGTGTATGCAAAAGTATAAACTCACACTCTTTTAACAACTGGTCATATCGGGTCGTGACTCAGAACGTGTCTTAATGAGGCTCCTTTATCCGTCTCCTGATGTACAGTAGGACCTTGATTATCCAAACACCCTGATTATCCGAACTCCCATTTTTGCAAAATATTCAGAATTTGCTTTTTTAATTCGACGTGTCACACGTCGAATTAATGCGGTTGTGGCCAAAAAACGGGGGTAGCCGATTTACGTCGGCGACATCTCAAAAACCAGACACATTTGTTCAGTTCTGGTCCGACGAAATTCAAGTATGCAGGTGGGTGACTTGCAGTGCGCCAGTACACAAGGTATTATGCTCTAGTTAATTTAGTTAGGGAGGTTTTAGTTCGCTAACCTCTAAAAAGGTCTCTGAGCGAAAAACCGTCGTCAAATAGTACACGATCAGTGGCTGACGTCAGCGCTTCCTCAGCGTAGAGGTGTGCGCTCAACGCCGATCATACGAAAAATTGCGGCGTGTAACTGCGCATTTCGGCAAGTCAGCTCTTCAACATTGCGGTTGGTTAGAGGCTATCATGTACGTCGAGATGGCTCCCCTCTTATGGCGCAGAACAACACAAAGTGAGTCATCACTTACTTACCTTTGCGGTGATCTGGATGGTACACCGAATTTCTATGAGTCTGGACGGTACAATGAATGCGATGTTCGTATAAGACTATTGCTGTTAATTACTGCGCCATCCTCGCTGCTTTTCGGGTGCGATATATTACAGTATTTTATTACGCGTATTTGTGGTGTTGTTTCCTATTGAACGAGTGAGCAAAGCGAATGATGTCTTGTTTTCACAGTGGCGGACTGGCCAGAGGGAGGGAAGGGCGGGGCTTTGTCACAATTTTCCTGTGAATATTTTAACTTTTGTTAATACACCTAAAAAATGTAAATAAATTTAAAGTAGTCAACCTCACGTACCCTCAGCGCAATATGATTTCTCCTACTCCCCCCCTCTCCCCCCCCACCAAATTACCCGCTGAATTTGTGAAATATGGTGTTCGAAGATTTAAAAAAAAGTAAAAGTCTGATGAACAAGAACAACGGGTACGGGAAACTGTAAAACAACGATGCTTCTAGTTTGTTTTTTTGTAAGAAAACCAATATCAGCGTCCGATGAAAATTTATCTGGTCAGTGATTGCATCGTTGCACACAAGATTCTGGCTCATTTGCCGTATCGTAGTAGCAAACGTTACGTGACAGTTTTTGTTAATATAATGTGCAATATAGTAGATATTCTTCAGTACGCCATGCATTTAAATTTTGTAGTAGTGTCCTGTTGGTATGTCTGCCTTTCCAACTTCATACGTCAATTACAAATATTTTTTATTCTACCATACGACACGTCGAATTACTAATGCAGTGTTAGTGCATCTTGTTTAGAGAAGGCATTTAAGCATTGACTCTGCACAATTTATGTTCCTGGAGTTACTTCGTGCAAATTTTTTTTTAGTCGTCTTATACAATCAAGCATAGTTCATGAACACTAATACTGAGTAAAGAAAAAAGTTTTCGTCTGTTATTTTGCAATGAAATTGTATTATCCGAATTTTCGATTATCTCAATGCCCTTTGGTCTCAATTAGTTCAGATAATCGAGATTCTACAGTAACTGCAAACGGCTAGAGCTGTTTATTTTTAAATAATTCACCTAATGAACTTGATATGTTGAATGTTGAAATGGTTAAAAAATTATTGAAGTTATCACGGTTTGAGCAGAACTTAAAATTTTGAGTGTATATTCTAGACCGTGACCAAGTTTGAGTACTAGTTGCATACTCTGTTAGATTTTTTCAAGTGTCATACGTTCCTAATTGTGTATTATCTTGATGATTATCGTACACCCATCATGCTTTTGCATTGGTATATCTTAATTTAAGCCCTATTTTATTTTTTGTTGTAGATTTGATTATGCGAAAAGTAACGGCACATGGTTCCGAGAACCAACTGTTGTTACCCAGCCTAAGACATGGAATAATAGAAAAGTGTTTAGTAGCAGTGGAGATTCATTAGAAGATTCATTTGATAAGTTACGACTGTCAACTGCAAGGTAAGTGCCATTTCTTACAGCTCCGTTTTCTTTTTAGAACCAATTTTTTTATTTTTAGACAATCTATTTCTTTGTTGGTTATTGATATCCCAGTTTGCAGTACTGATCCATATGTGTGATTGAATATGTGGTCTTCAGGACACATTTCTGAGTGTTCTGCAAAATTATTATCAACTAGAGGAAGCCCTTGTTATGCACGGGGGCCGGTCATGAATTAAGTTTGAATGTGGCATCAGCGGATCTTATCCGGTGTTGGAATTGTTATGTTTGAAATTGAAAATGGGCATTTTACGTTGAGGTTTCGTAAGCATAATGTAATTAATGTTCAAAGTATTAAAGGTTTAACTCACTCATCTGGTTTTGCACGTCGGCGAATTTTCGATCCTTTCCTCGGATCTTCTTCAGGCCTAATTAAAGTTAGATACACTATTTACACATATTCATGACGATTTTCTGGAGCACTACATCACGTCCTTATTCTTTGCTCGTGATGGTGGTTGGTGGTGGTGGTTGGTGGTGGCCGGTCTGCGAGTTTGAATTTTATTGTTTTATGGCCCCTGTTGGGATTGGGTCGGCTTGGGTTTGCTTCAGTGCTGGGATTGGTTTTCGTTGTAGGTGGTGGGGAACGAGTGCATTTACGTTTCTGAAGGCCCCTTTGGTGAGATTGCAGGGGGTTGATTTTTGGAGATCTATGGCGATGGATTCTAGGGCTAGTCTGGGGTTAGGCTTCTTCTCTTTAAAAAGGATTTCAGTGTTATGGAAGTCGGGAAGGTGGCCTGTGTCGACGAAATGGACTACTAGCCCATCATTTAGGTTGAATTGTTGAACAGCTGATTTGTGCTCTGTATTTCGAGTTTTGATCATGCGTTTGGTGTGGCCTATATGCGTGGTGTGGCCTATTAGGGATGGGTCGGTTTCATTTTTTTGACTTCGGTTCCGGTTTCGGTTTTCACGCCCACGAAACCGCGGTTTCGGTTTCGGTGTTTGCCATCCTCCACCCAAACCAGCTAGTTCGAGTTGTTTTTCTTGTAACAGTAATTTTACTAGCTTCTAACCCGCTCCTGCTTTCACTTCCAGCAGCGTCATAGACCATGGGTCTAGCTGTGGCACCATTTTCTTCTACTATTTTCTTTTTAAATGGCCAGGAGCTTTGCTGTGAAATATACTTAGAAAATAATAATTATAAAAAAAATCAAAACAACAAATCAATCTTTGATTTTTCGAACACCGTAGGAAAAACCGATTCAAAATCCGAATCGGTTTCGGTTTCCAGTAAAAACCGAAAATTCGGTTTCGGTTTCGGTGATTGACCCATCACTATGGCCTATATGCATGGTGTATATGCCTCTATAGGCCTATATGCCTATATGCATGGTGTGGCCTATACGCGTTTGGTGTGGTATATAACTTTAATTAGGCCTGAAGAAGATCCGAGGAAAGGATCAAAAATTCGCCGACTTGCAAAACCAGTTGAGTAAGTTAAACCTTTAATACTTTGAACATTATGCTTACGAAACCTCAACGTAAAATGCCCATTTTCAATCCAATTTGGCAACGATCTAGACCTACTTCAACTTTGTCGCCGCATCCTTTCTACTGGCAACAAAATCGTCAGATTTCACCATCATCTTTCCTTCAATTTGTGGTGTGCCCGAAACGATCATATTCCATCGTTCTTGCACGTCAAAAACTTAACGCTGTCAAAACCCGGCGCCGCCATTGCCCTACGCAGCTCAAAGCAATTTTTACGAAATTGCATCACACAGTGCCACCGAAAACTCCAAGTTTGTAAAGACTCCATCCAAGCCGACATCAATTCCATCCGAAACTGTTTGCCTCCACATTTATTTCATGAATTCTTATGGACCTGCTCCATCATCCACCAAGATTTATCTGAACACACAGCAACTGCTCACGAACGCAAACTTCAAAGACTTGACGCCGCCATGGACGCCGCTGATCAAAACATCGATAACCTCGCACCCGAAAGCGAAACTGAAACCGACAAATGGGTACTCAATCTTTCATCTCACACGCTCACTGTAGCCGAAAAATCCGTTTTAAAACTTGATTTAAAATTTGCACTGAAACCACCAGTCATTGCAACAAAATTCAAAATCATCGCCAATCTCGAGCCAACCCTAGCCAGGCACCCAAACGGCCTCCAACTGCGCACGCGCATTGGCGCCATCCTTAGTCAACGGAAGACTATAAGAGACAATCTGACGCACGCACAATGCGAAGCGCTCCATAATATCAAAACAAACCCGGACCTAACCATTGCAAAAGCCGACAAAGGAAACGTCACGATTGTTCTAGACACCCAAGATTACAACAATAACAGCAAAAACCGGCAAGCGGCGACTACTGTGGCTTCCAAAAGACATTAGAAAGAAAAAACCCTTTACCACAATACCGTTGAAAACAAAAGTCCACTTGAATTTTTGGTGAATAAAATGTTCACCATCCTCAGAAGAGCACATTAACAAAAAGTACTACGAACTACATTTCGAAGCTGTTCGAAAGCGTGTCCACAGGCAACCGGTAAACTGGAACGCACTCCACCACTGATCTGTATTTTACACATCTAGACCTAACTCGGCGCCCCATTGCTTGTCAAATGTGGCGCTAAGTGCAGGGTGCACAATCCTTTTAATGTTCTTAAAGGCAGGGTTGGCAATATTCATTAATGGTACCATTTTCTTTTGGAAATGTTGGATAGCCATTGACTTAAGGGCCCTCAGATGTGAATCTTGGAGGGAATTGGACTTTAGTAACACTGTGGTTTCTTCCCAAGCTATCTGGTGCTGTTGTTGTTTGCCATGACGTGCGATTCCATTTCTCATGTCTCCTTTCCGGGTGTCGTACTTGTGTTCTTGAATACGTTCCAGTAGTTGTCTATGAGTTTCTCCCACATATACAGCATCGCATCTTCCACAAGGTACACAATACACCACTCCTTTCTGAAAATGCAGGCTAGAAGATTTAAAAACAGGGGGCTGCACGAGAAAAACTGTCACACAAGGTGGGGTGGGGGGGGAGGAGGAGGAGGATCTTTTCTCGTTTTGCTCCTGGTGGCTTATGGGTGCATAACAGGCTCATGTGAAACTGCTTCAGGCTGGGGGGCCAAAAGGGGGGGAGGTGGGGGAACGGTTGGATGGTGGGATGACGGAGGGGATTGAGGCTTCCTGCCTTTAAGAAGTTTTTTCAGGTTTTGCGGGTGCCTGTGCCAACACTTCACTCCGTTCTCTTCAAGTACCTTGTAGATAACCTCACTCCGCCCGGGAAGGTATGTGACGAACTCGCTTGGAGTATCGCAGGAGTCTCTTGTCTAGCCAGGCAACAGCCAGTCTCTTGTCTAGCCAGGAAACACTGAGAGTGTGACGGTGCTTTCTTGCTCTTTTGATGGGTCCATTAATCCAATATGCAGGATATCCCAAGAGGAGGAACTTCGTCTTGGCATCCATGAGGGGTTTTTCAGCAACTTCCACTGTGGAAGAATGTAGAGAAATTCTGTTCATCTCATTCACCAGGATGGAACGAAGGTGGGACCTAGGGTGACTAGAATGGAAAGGGATTGCTCTGCCACAATGTGAGGATGCTGAAAAACACCTCATGGATGCCAAGACGAAGTTCCTCCTCTTGGGATATCCTGCATATTGGATTAATGGAGCCATCAAAAGAGCAACAAAGCACCGTCACACTCTCAGTGTTTCTTCCGTCAAGACAAAGAGACTCCTGCGATACTCCAAGCGAGTTCCTCACATACCTTCTTGGGCGGAGTGAGGTTATCTACAAGGTACTTGAAGAGAACGGAGTGAAGTGTTGGCACAGGCACCCGCAAAACCTGAAAAAACGTCTTAAAGGCAGGAAGCCTCAATCCCCTCCGTCATCCCACCTTCCAACCGTTCCCTTCCCCCCCTCCCCCCCTTTTGGCCGCCCAGCCTGAAGCAGTTTCACATGAGCCTGTTATGCACCCATATGCCACCAGGAGCAAAACG
>JAHWFP010022964.1:8626-19151 GCA_023313725.1 Lithobius niger
AATTTAGCCACAGTGATTTATTCACTGTAAGAGCCTCTACGAGCATTAAAACCCATATAAATTTATTTCTTTGTAAATAGGCCTTTTCCCAAGTTCCTTTGTGTCAAACACAAACTGGCCTTTTTCCAAGCCCCAGTCCTAAAGTCGGCAAAACCTTTGCTACTAGACTGCCAACCTGACCCACCAACCAACAGCCAGTATTTTCCCCAGTTTAAGCCCTTCTCCAATCACAGAGAGCAACTCCAAAGCTCCCTTTGTTCCCCTGCTTGAGTGACAGCTGTCTCTGTCCCTCCCCCTCCCATTGTTCTCCACCTCGATAGAGTCCCCCATGTAGTAGCTCTCCTACAGGGACGCGGTTTCCCTCCTCCTTCCTGTCTGGCTGCTAGCATAAAACCCCCCAGCCCAAAGCATCCACAGCTCACAGATCTCAAGCTAGGAGGTGGTCAGGCCGATCGGGAGTGGAGACGATGCCGTCCGATTGTTGCCATGCCGGTTCGTATTTTCGCGTAGTTTATAGTTGAAAGTTTTACTTTAGGCCCCTAAAGCTAAATTATTAGTTCAAATTTAAATTAACCTCTAGCTTGAATTTTTATGTTTTAAGTTCGTACATCGGCAGTTTCTGAACTTAGTTAATCATAAAACGTCAGGGTGGTTCCCTTCCTAAAAACAAAGTCTATCTTACTTATTTTAATTAACTTAATTTAAGTGAAAGTCCTGCTTAAATTGCTAGTGCTCCCGTTGAGCCGATCTAGTTCAGATTTAACTGGAAGTTTAGTTGAGTTTGTGGGAGTATGAACGCAAACAACATACTGTAGGCCTAATTGTAACTTGCTGCTGCATATTATTTTTAGGAGGTTGAAACAGACCTGAGTGAACTTTCTTGATGTGAAAGATTACTGTTTTCTAAAACGCCAAAGTTCGTTTTGCTTTACTTAAAGCTTTCAGTTGTAAAAACGTGTTAAAATGTAAGGTGCCATTTATATTTTGTTTAACTGCATATAAATAAAACCAAGAGTTTTAGATGTCAGTTGTTTTTACCCCCGTTATTAATTGTAGAGTTAAAATATTATGTAAACCCCTTTTTATTCTTAACTCAGGATTTGCTGGAATTAATGTCACTCCACCTGGTGGCAGCGCGTACCGTGTAAAATAGTACTTGTTAGCCTATTTAATTTGATAGGATATTTTCGCTCCATTCCCTACATCGGGCCCGTAGCCACGACTGTGCTTTGATAAACAAAGAAACCACCGAAAGTATGATTTTTAACAAGACCAAAGTCAAGCGAAAGACGGGGATGTTACAACCACCTTGTAAACGTGGACCGCCGAAAAACCTTCGTTTTGTTAAACGAAGAAATTTTTTTTTCTTGAGCACACCTCAAAACGCAAAAACACCTCGGTCTTAGAACTTTCGCCATTTTCTCAATAATGGACAGAATCGGTCAAACTCTTCACCATTTAATAGCCTGCAATAATATCTACCTCTTGAGGAAGCCCGAATCTTAAAATTCAATCTAGAAGATCCACAATCAACAATTGAAAATCACTCAAAACCAACCGTAGCGCTCCTTCATCATGGCCGCCATTATTGAAGACTTGTATTTTTGTATTTCGATTTTATTGTTCTATTGTTTTCGATGTTTTTTAAGTCAATTCATTGCTGTTTTATTCATTTTCGCCTCTACGCACTTCTGTCCGCTTCGCCATCTTGATCCGCCAGTCCGGCAACTTCCCCACACCATCTGTCTTGTCCCATGACAGCGATTTGACACCAATCAAGCAGCCCAGGAAGAACGCTTTGCCCAAAGTCAAACAGTTCCTGGATGGAGACACAGCATCTCTCGGAGAATGGGACTGCGCATCTGTCATCTTGCTTTTCTACGCTAGTGGGTCGATTGCTTCGTTTACAGCCTGTGACACTTTAATTGCTAGCCTACCTTCCTGTCCTCATTATTTTGGGAATGAAATCATTTCATAAGGAAGCGCACTGAACTAAGTATAAAATCATTCGAAACTGTATTGTCAGGTAAAGAAGGCATGTTAACAATATTTTCCGTTATTCGTAGTGGATGCGACACATTAGATTCAATTAGATTCACTTAGAACGAGTCATTCAAATTTAAGTCAAAACATGCGACCTGCTTTGGGATGTGGAGATAGTCTGACAGACTGAGTTCAAATTCACGCTCGAAACAACTCTCCAACGAACTCTGGGATGCCGATCGCTTTCCATGTTCTTTCAAGTGACGTAATTTCCACCTCAATGTTCCTTGCAAATTCTACAAGGGTGCAGCCTAAAATCGAATGAACCGATGCCCCCCTCCCTCCGATGGTGGTCCACAGGCATTTTCCTATGACTACAATAGATTATCTCTAAATCTGACACTCCCTAACACTGAAGTAACTTTAATATACTGACCATTCAAGTAAACGACTACACTTGATCGTACCCAAAACAAAGTGATAAGGAGCATTGTTGAATGGTCAACAATGGTGGCGAGCCTAAGTAATTAAGCACCTTTTTTTTAGATTATTGGGCAATGAGCATTAAATTAAACAAGTTTAAGCAAAAATTTAAAGGTTAGTGTTTTGAAGAAAAGAAAACACAAAACTAGTGACATTTGCACCATTAGGTGTTAGGCTGATGTTTTACTACAAAAATTTAAACAAATCTATACAAAATAATGGAGCTATGGTACAAAAAATTATTATGTTGTTCTTGATGCTTACGTTGCTACAACACAACTACTTGGTGTTCGTGCAACTGTGAAATTAAAGATGAATTACACTGGTTACCAGTAGTGCCAATTCCAAAAAAATCACTTTGCACAATGAATCGCACGCACTGCAAAACAACATTTCTTTCATGCCGCATTTCTCTAGACAGCAACTAAAAAAAAAAGGGAAAAAAATGAGTAAAGAGGACGCATAAATAATACAAAACCCAAATTTCTCCGTGTCATGGCCCTCTGTATAAGCTACAGAATTTGTATTACCTATATCGGGAAAAAATACATTCCCCATCAATCAAACAAGGCTAGTTAGATTTGTTCAGAATAATCAGAGCTAATGGAAGTACCTTAAAGTCTAAATAGGCACGCCCCCACGCAATACATGCTTTAACCCTTTAATGCCCATGCCAAACCGGATTTTTTTTTAAGTCCCATATGATAGTTGGGTCGGTCGCGGGATTCGATCCGGCATTCACTTGGTTTGCAGACGAGGACGCTGACCACTGGGCTGTTGCTGTTAGTTTTTGGCCGTTCAGTAGCCGTCCTTTTAAAGGGACGCCAGGCTATAAAGGGTTATCAGGATTATGCAGTATTCAGCCACCGTTTTTTTTTAACCGGGTAGCTAACCACCTGTTCAGAACAGTGGTGATTGTTTAGTCTGTTTTTCTATATAAGTAGAGCTTTCAAGACCCAAACTTTCCCCCTTATTTTTCTAGGTCATTTTTAAGAACTACTGCATGCTCATACTGTAGGTACCCTGTACTTTTGGTGAAGTCACGGGCTACATAAAACACAGTAACTTTCAGAGAGCCTACTAAAAAAATCAAATTCAGTGATTTAAATACAGTAAGAAAACTTTTACTCATAAGTTCAGGAAGGTAGTACACAATACCTGGCAGACAGTACTGTATAGTATTTCTGTTACGCACAGCGTTAGCCACTGTCCTTTGGAGTTGCCAATAAGAAGTCTAGCAAAGCTCGACATATATTTTCTCTCACTTATGGATAGAATCACAGAAATATAACTTTCATTTAAGTCATCAGTCTACATACCCTACCTTGTGGGACAGGATGACAGTTTTTACAAACTGACAAAAACTGTCGATGAAATATACTAAATAATAAGAAAGGCTGCACTTGACACACAAGAACAAAGATATCGTCCTCCTTTCAGCTTGAGTTGTTTGGTTTTTATTCCAAACAACACAGTGGAAAACTTAGTATCCAAACCCTGGCATTACGCAAATCTATAAATTCAAACCTGAGCTACTTCAAACCTTACAGCTTGCTAATATTGTCAGGATCATCTGCTATATTTTTGTCTAGCCCTAGTTCAATAGAGATACAAAAGTGAGGAGAAAGGAGTGTTGTCATATCGTGTTCTCATAAAACGCCAATACCAAAGGAGCTAGAGCATCAGCAGCACACCTGTTTTACTCTCCATCATTGACTTTCGTTTCATTAACACAATTCTGAACATTAATCAAGGTTCATCTGCCTATTGTATTAAGTTTTGGCCCTGTTGTCAAGCCATAAATACTGCATATATATTAGCGCCCTCCTGACTGGCTCTCACCTCTAACTGGTCAACTGGCTATTGTCAGGCCTCACCAGCAAGTCCCAACCAATCAGTACCAAGTGTGACAGGGCAAAGAAATAAAGAGGGCATACTGTACATGTCAGATGTTAACCAAACAAAATCCCTAATTATTAAAAATAGCATATAAAAATGGATGTTGCCTTTAAAAACCCAATGCTTTAAAGGAACACATGCAAAAAAAAAGAATAAAATTGCAGGGTCTGCACCTACTTAATTTTAGTTTTTATTGCCTAACCGAAAAAATGCATTACCTATTTTTATAGCGATTCTCTCATTTTGAGCTATTATTCCACTAGAAGCTTGAAAGTTGGCTTCTCAGCCGGGCTTGTACTACTGCGCATGCACAGGGATGGGCTAGCTATATATACTCGGCGCAGCCGTCCGATGACATTATTTCTCCTCACCCAGAACCTAGACAATGGAGGGGAGGCCTGGGTGTATATTTTCGGTTAGGCAATAAAAACTAAAATTAAGCAGGTGCAGGCCCTGCAATTTTAGTCTTTTTGTAGCGGACTTTGTAACCCGGAGAAGGGATAGGTTCGCTGTCCCCTCTCGTACAAGCCGGCATTCCCGAGAACTAGACTATGGCGAAGACAACCCCCGAGTCCTGGACCAATTTCACTAAGAGCTGAAACTATTTGCGGGCTGAGGAGCGATCCGCTGTTTCGGAAAGGTTACACGCTAAGCGAAGTAAGGCATTGCGGAAAAACGTTATAATTCAATGAAGGTTAACAGACGCAGAAGAAGGAACCGCAAGCAGGGGTCTTAACACCCTGGGGTACAAGGTAGGAAATCTGATAAAATTCCAAAATCGTCTACCTTGTTGGGAGGATGGTGCTCCCAAGTGTGAAGCGGACAGGCGGATGGTGCGTGTCACCGTTAAGTTCTTTAGTAAACTTGAGGAGCGGACACCGTCTGTAGGACGGGCTCTGGAAAGTGTGAAGTGGGCAAGTGGATGACGAGTGTCCTTATGATCAGAAGACGTGAAGAGTGAATACCGTCCGGATGTGGAAAGTGAGAATGTGCATGGCGAGCGCATAACGCGGCGAACTCACAGCGGATGTGAGGACAGACCGTGGTAAACTGGAAATGTGGAACACAGTTCCGAAGTTGAATCAAGAAGAAGGCAGCTGGTTGGTGTAGGACGAGGATCGAAGGAAAGATTTTCCAGAGGAAGAAGAGACGCTGGTTGTTGAATGCTAGACACTTTGTAAAAGGGTGAAGGAATGGTTTCATAAAGCTGAAATTGTGACGATAAGGTACTAACAGGGAGGCGAGAATCGTGATTGTTTCGTCCTCACACGGGAGGCGGATGAAGCGCAATCCATGCTGAAGATTGTTGTGTCGAGGAACAAGAGACAGATGGGAATGTCGTGTAGGGAAGGACGGAAACTAGTGCTACGCCTGTGGCCTTGGATGAAGGATCTTGAAGTGGTAACCAGGAAGCGGATGGAGAGAATGGTGAGGTAGACGTACGGGAACGGGTGTGTAGTTGTTTGTAGTGTGTGCGGATGGTAGCACAAACATACTGCTAAAAGTGATGTAGACCAGGTTGCATGTAGTTGAGGATGTATTGATGTGAAGACTGTGTGCAAAAATGCATTAGATGCAAGACGGGCGGACGCCATTGCCAAGTTTGGGTTGCCATCTGTTGAACTTGATTGTTTGTTTTTGTGTTTGAAACACAGTACAATAGCGGAGCCAAATGCGCATCCGCGTTTAGCTAGAAAGAAAAGGTCACAACAAGATAAGTGTCTTGTGCGTCCTGAGGATGGTGAAGAAGCTTCTTCGTAAAGCGCAGCTAGGGACGGCGATGAAGGTAGGTACGCAGGACGAGGACGAAGCGGTGAACGGATTGTGGCAGAGGATGGGGCAAGTCTTAGACGTCGAATGTGGGAACAGGGACAGTAGTAGGCCCTCCAAGGTGGAGATGCAGGAATTGACGTAACTCGGGCATTGTGTACACGGAGCAGAGCATAGTTCGCACGAAGGGAAATGACAATGATGGTTTATCAGTTCGTGCTCATGGGAGTATGTATTGTTGACAGCACGGAGGAGAGTCTTTGTGGACATAAGGCAGGTAGAAAGAGGATGGTCGTCCTGGAGGAGGTTGCTTGCGAAATGTAAGGGATGTGGTCCGTATTGGTTCGGTCCTTGCGAAAAGTACCTCTAGTTGCTTCAGACAGCAGTACCGGGAGGATAGCGGATGGATCCTTGTCCGAGGAGAGGATGGATTGGTCTTTCCCCAAGCTGCCCCTGAAGCTGGAATGAAGGTGGCTGGGAGATCCCTGGAAGCAGAGAACATCTTAGTGGGGATCATCCTACGATCGATGATGAGCAGGACACGTCCTACGGGATTGTGAAGCCTGCTGGTCTCGAGGACCAGCGGACCCGAAGGTTTTTTTTTTTTGACTTGGAGTTGTACTTAGGCTTGCTTCAGAGCTCGTAATTCTTCTCACTGCTGAGCTGCGCGTAGCATCCGCTGTTTTGATTGATGTTGGTTTCGTCGAATGATAGTCCATTGACTTGGCGAGACGGAGACGCAAATACGGCAGTTACGTTCCTGTTCGTCACATGTGACGAGGATGAGGTGAGGATGAAGGTCGAAGTGAGACCTAGGCAATTACAAGCCTTGGATGAAGACACATTCCCTTCTTTGGTTGGTGTAACTTCGGGTAACAGGATCTTCAGATGAAGAAGAGGTGGACATGGTGAATGATGAACAGGACATGAAAACTGTTAGGCACGCAGCGATATGAATCGCGAGGTGAGTGACTGTAGAGCCGTCTGGCGGTGAGACAGGCAACACTGCGCAGTCAGCGGGTGTAGTGCTGTAGGGGGGGGGGGACATGCAGTTGTGTCCTCCTGTCTCCCCACTTTTTTTTTTTGACGTGCGTATAATCGTAAAATTCAGGGGATTGTAATGTTTGGGGAGGCGACAAGCCATGAACTGAAGAAGAAGAGAACGAGGACATAGACTTGGAAGATGTGCCTTGTCTGTATCTAAGCATCCTAGGATGGAGGACGGGACGGAGGACCGAGTCTTCTGAAAAAGAATAGGACGGAGGACCGAGTCTTCTAAAAAGGATGTGTGCTTCTCATGGAGGAGTTGTTGTGTCTGCGAGCGAGTGTAAGAGTGGAGACGGTTGGGATAGGGCGGGATGGTTCGTCCGGGGCGGACGAAGGTCCTGCATTGTCGAGGGAAGGCATGTGACGCTTAGGAATCGAAGCAAGCCAGGCTGAAGTGTAATCGTAGACTGGAGCTTTCAGTTTAAAAGTTTGGAGTGATGAGTCCATGAGGGTATGCACGTGGGACGGAGTAAGCGGCTTGTTGGTCCGCTGAGTGGTGGAGCGTCCTGTTACCGAAGGACGGGACAAGGGCGAGGATTAATCAAGAGGAGTGAGCTGCGGACCCACGGAGGAGGTCAACACCGGGCTTTAAGATGAAGCCTAATGCAAGCATAACGTTCCTCGGTATGAGATAGTTCATCAGCAAGGGACCGCAGGTCCCGTGCTGGCAGAGGCTAACTGCAGGAGATCGGGGACGTGGCTGCAGTGTCACAAGGCATCGGAAGTTACGAGATGCAATAATTTGCAATAAGAACAGAACAACATGCAACTTGAATAAGTCTGTAAAATAAAATGGCATTGGCAAAAGCCGTAACCCAAGCCCAATAAATTAAATAATATAGGTCCATCTCAAATTATGTAAAAATGACAGAAAAAAAAAATAAATTATTTACTTTTTCTCTGCTTACCTTTCTCGGTTTTTCAGAACTTGTATTTTACGAGCAGTATCAAGTTGGCACCTAACATCTTCTTTTTTTCCAGACGTAACAGATAATTGTCCGATTTGTCCAGTGAGTTTTCCTGATATTTTTTTCTGGCTGTGGACGTCAAACAATTTAATAGCATCTTTATAATTATTGAATGCTGTTGATGCTAACGAACGCAGTTGTTGGCCTGCTCCTTAGCCAAACTTTTCTGGCGCAAAAATCACACACGTTTTGCAAAATGTCCCATTTTTTTTCTTCACTGTAATCCAGTCATTGGTACTTGTTCAGCCATTTATGTTGAAAAGAACGATTTTTTCCATTTTGCGCCACTTGTGGAAAAAAATGATCTTGGTCTGGAACCCAACAGTTTGTTAAAAACTCCCTTTTCCTCCATTGAGAAGACCTGATTTTTGCTCTATCTGGCTTCGGCAAAGTTTCCTACATCCAACTTGCGTTAAATAAATACAGATTACTTCAGGCCGTGTCAGTATGGCTCAGAGGTAGGACCTTGGCCTTGGTTACAAAGGTCGTGGGTTCGATTCCCCGCTCAGGTAGTCTGACACCAAAAGGCAACGTAAATAGGTTGGCATCCCTATTTACTTAAACCATCTGAGCCGACTGGCTTTCCATCCTGTCTAATCCAACTTGCGTGTTGCTGTTTTCGACTTTTTAACTAGAAGATTTTTGTGTGTTTCAGGGCAGCCTTCATCTTCATTTCTATTTGTTCCTGCCGTATTCACTTCCTCGCAAAAACCTTTAATTTGGCTTGCTTCATCTTCGTACCAGCATTGCCAAAGAAAGTCAGGGAATGAAGGAAGAATACCAATACAGCGGTATTTAAATATGACCGACTGGCTATATCTACCCAAGAAGGGTTCTAATAATTTTTAGGGGGTGGAGGGTTGAAGGTCAAAGAAGAGAGATGAAAACATTTGGTTGACGAAAGAGCGGGCGGGGTTGGGGAGGAGGAAAGCACGCAGATTACAAAGGATTTGGCCAGTGCCTCGGAATGCGTTATTTGGATTACTAGTGGGGAAAGGTTTCAAGTAGGAGGAAAGGGGACTTTATCCAAGAACTGTCAAATGCTAAAACATATTTTGATGTGGCTAAATTCGTTTTTAGTTTATTTTACGATCAACTAACAACATTCACACAGCTTGACATAAAGAAATTGTAAATTTAAAAAAGTAAGTTTTCCTTCTAGGTTCACTTTGGTTTCAGGGGGGTGGTGGCCCCTTTGCCCCCCCCCCCCTCTCTGCGCCACTGATCAGAAAGATAGATAAAATCAACAAACAATGCGATTCACAATTCACCCCAAATGCGCCAAAATAGGATTCATTTAGTGATTCGTTTAGTCAATATTTAATTTAAGTGACTCACATGCATTAAATATGAAATACTAGTTGGCTAATATTTCGGCAAAATTACCATTCTACCAAACTTAGTTTTATGTAATAGTCAGGAGGATATATCTAAAATTGTGCATTTTTATCATAAAAGCATGAAACTTGGGAGGAATGTTGTTTACTTCGAATTATTAAGAATTTAAGCGTTGTAGACATTCTCCTCCATCGCTTTGAGCCGCCATTTTGGAAAATGGCAGCCAAAATGGCGCTCAAATACGTTTTTTTTCATAACTCCGAAAAACCGCCTGAAAGGGACATTTAAGATTTACTGAAAGGTGGCGACATATTCTTTCCATCAATTCTAACCGAAATTGTTTAACTAATATAGAGACCGTCCTACACTCATTTAAAGGCGAAGAGGTAATAGCGTAGCGGTGAAGGAGTACGGTATGTTGATATTCAAATTCAAAGTGCTCTTGCGAGCCCCCTAATAGCCCAAAATGGACATACTTAGGAGTTTCTGAAATCTATGGATCTATTATTTCCTTCAATTCTAACCGAAATTGTTTAGTTTATTTACAAATATAAATATGAGCATTATAATTACACTTTAAAATTTGTTAGTTGAGAGGCCGAAAGGATTCGATGCAAGGCGACAGACTCAGTCTAGACACAACATCAAATGTAAACATTTTATTTCTGGAGGCCCGGGTTTGCCCGAAAGACTGCCCACGTTTTACCTCATGCACAAGGGAAAAATGTCTACCCTGAACACCTTCAGTCAATAGACAACAATACAACAAGACTACAATACTCACACCATCCTATAACATTGTTATATCCGACGCAACAATGCTAAAGGAAAACATTGTTACAAAATTGAAACTAGCCGGTACACTAAGTACAGCAGCACATTTAAACAGGTGTAGGACGGTCCCTTTATAAGCGAAACAATTTCGGTTAAGAGTGATGGGAAGAATAGATCGCCTCCTTTCAGAAAACCCTAAGCATGTCAATTTCGGGCCATTAGAAGGCTCGCAAGAGCACTTTGAATTCAAAAATCACCATACA